>OX104061.1:1901172-2066928 GCA_944474145.2 Dicrocoelium dendriticum | reverse complement strand
TCTTACTTAGCTTGAAGACCCACTGATGAGATTTGAATAACATGCGCACATTGGTGGGTTGGATAAGCAAACTTTCTCCTTAGCCTTCATATAGTGCTTCCTTTCTATTACACAGATAGGTGAAAGGCATGGCTGACTGCAAGACATGGACAATCTGAACGCGTGAATTGTTCATGGCTGCAAATAACCCACCAAATTTATGTGAGCAATTCCAATTGCCCTGTGTTATCACATCGTACCTCATGTTTGAGGTAAATCCTTAGTCCTAACTGCTGATGGATGCAATTCTCAGTTTTACCGTGTGTCGTGTTATCGTGCCTGCTCACAAACATTCACTATTTATAAATTATTGTTATTTACTAATGTTATGAACTCTTAATTAACATTTTCAATGTACATATTGTCACTCACCCCCTCAAACTTTGGTATTTTACTTTTTCTCCAAAACACCCGCCTAAACGTCTCTGACGGTTTTGCAACTGTCGTGGATTCGGACAAATTTTGAAACTAATTCAATGGCGCAAAGATCAATGGAATTGAAACCACAAGTGTTTTGTACAGCAATTTCGTAAAATCATTCTGCATTCACTTTGTACCTATGATCGGGCTAGCTTAGCTAGGCCGCGCCTCACCTATATTTGAGAGCATACCAATGACAAATATATGTCACCTAAAAATTATGAGGCGGTACATAAGTGAGTATTAGTGATTTGGATTTTCTCACGGAGAACATCAGCTATAACCGCCCCCTTGTGGTCTTGTTGTTGCATACAATTCTCATTGACACTACAGTTATTCAGCAATGTACCCCCACCCGGTAGACACCATCTTGCAAGTATTGTCAAGCAAATGCTTTTTACATGTGATTACTCGTTGTTCAGTGTCGCTCGCAGTTTGACGCATATCCGTTAGGAACACTGTGCGCGTTGTCTCATTTGTGGCGCAGAAAGCGAACTTAATAGCTCAGAACCATTATTTAATGCGCAAGCCTCCTATGGCTTCGCCATATGTTGCTCCACAAGTTGTGTTGCTGACTCTCGAATAACGTGTAATAATAATAATTATAATAATAATAATAATAATATGATGATGATGATGATGATGATGATGATGATGATGATGATGATGATGATGATGATGATGATGATGATGATGATGATGATGATGATGATGATGATGATGATGATGATGATGATGATGATGATGATGATGATGATGATGATGATGATGATGATGATGATGATGATGATGATGATGGATGATGATGATGATGATGATGATGATGATGATGATGATGATGATGATGATGCTGATGATGATGAGGATGATGATGATGATGATGATGATGACGATGATGATGATGATGATGATGATGATGATGATGAGGAGGAGGAGGAGGAGGAGGAGGATGCCAGTGATTTTGAGGATATGGAAGGTAATGATAAAATGATGCGGATCACGAGGAGATGGTCATTAAATGCCTGCATCTACAGTCTTCCATTTGTTGGTCGCACCTGGTGTAAATAATAGGACATTTTACTGAGCCATATAACCTTATGTTGACATTTGTTTTCTTGTGAAACTATCAACGTCCGCACAAACAGGTTCTCCGCCTGTCTCTTCAAGCGGCAGTGTAGATTTAGTAAAAAGCGTTTTACAAGATATCTTTATGAAGTCTCTCACGTTTTCCATGGAGAAGCTACACCGTCTTAACCTAGTGTATATCCAGTGTATATAATATCTATTATATAGATAAATATATGTATAAACATTGATTAATCACCTGTTGACTAAGATGCTATTTTGACACACCGGCCTACAGCCGGTTGGAGCATGGAAGTGCGGGAGAAACTCATCGGTGTAACACTTCACGTGAAGCAGGTCACCTGGGAACGGTTCCAGGATTGGCTGTATTAATTTACGTGAACTTTTGGCTACATCTGCATTTGTTGTTGTTCCCATTTTCTTAATCAATCTGATATCTTCTGGCTGCTTCGATCACTTCAAAAACTTAGGTGAGATTCGTTGTACCAAAACGATCACAATTAACTATTTTATGTGATCTTGTTGTGCAGGTTTATCAGGCCACTCAGCTGGACTGTGCCTCACAACTTCGAGGAATAAACCGTTTATTTATTTATTTATTTACATAGGCACGGTAGCTATCGCGATGTTTAAAGGATGCTGATACATCTTAACCAAGTTATTTGACGTACCCCCTATTTTGATGTGGATGTAGAGAAATTGAACCAGGAGTTCTGTAACTGCGACACTAGCAACTGCGGCATCCTTCTTTTATCCATGTTCATGGATTTGCAGACCCATTGCTTCCTATCGATAGGGCAACTGTGCATGTGCGTTTCGGTAAAGTAAACGCCCCGGATGGACTTTTCCTTCATACTACAGGTATGTGCTGATGTTTCGGCAACGCTTCTTGCTTCTATGTACACCATGTGTATGCAGCGACACAAAACCGCTGACTGCCAGAGAAGTGTCAGTATTACATCAGTTCCGGAAAAGAGATCCAGCAAATATCGATTTATCGCCTACACTTCCTGTGTCTTGAAGGTTGTAAAAAATATCATGCTTGAACTGATGCCATCGCAAACGCCCCAGCTTCGCTTGTCGTGTTTCAAATTCCACTCTAGATGCTGTGATCTGCGGTGTTCATCCTGTGCTGTAATCGCTCGGCAACTGAAACAATTCAGCTCGGATGTGTTGTTTTCGAGAACAGCAACACATTCAATCGCGCAAACCGCGTATTACCATTAAGAGATCTACTCATTAACGGTAGTTCTCCTTCTACGGTTCACATACTGTGCAGCTATAGTGCTAGGCGCACTAAGGTTACCCGACTTGATGACAAATGCTCTTTTTCTTAAGCACCAACTCCTGGAACCTCCATGGGACCGTTTTGTCGCCACTTCTGTTTTCTACTTAAATCGACTCAATACTGTACCCTAAAGAATTCGCCCTACTAACTTACGCAGATGACATCTTCCTGGTTGTCAGTTACCGGACCACTACTTGTTCAGTCAATCTAAAGCCAATATGAGCGCTCTTACTTTATAGTCCAAATCTCGTAGGCGCGTAGGTATCAAGAGTACACCCGTACCCAGTACCGACGCTTCGCTGCCGCGCAACCATCAACAGTCGCCTGTGTGCTGAGGATAGTGCGAGGGTCATCAAGTCCCTTACGCAAGCTCGAACCCGCACCCTCGGATTACAAGGCAGGGTTGTGAAACTTTAGACTACGAGCCGGCCGTAAATCTGTTTCGTAATAGATTGAAGTTGTATGATGTACTTTGTCGCCGCATAGAAGACTTTAGTACATCAATGATTTCCGTTGATATGAATCTAAGCTACCATTTCTCCTGGAGCATTCATATATATGAAACATTCGCTAAAGTCAGAAGGCTGTCGTTCAAGGTTCGTCTGTTCCCCGTGGTTTGGTACTTTGCTTTCTTCAACCTCCAGGTACTTTCGCACTGGGGGTACTGCTATCGTGTGGTTTTTTCTGATCTTCTGCCTAAACACCTTAAGGCCATGTTCAGATCATGAAGACATATTTCCCGATGTAGCTGAATCCCGATGCCTACTTTTGTCAGCATACTACTGTTTACACTCTTCAGTACTTGTAAACATCTAGTGTTAAAGATATTTGTTGACACAAAGTACCCCCTTCATAACTCATTATTTCCTTGTTCGTTATCTTGGTGTACTAAGCAAGCACAATATCATATATGCGTACACACAAACCTACCGCTTCTCGACCATCCCTTATCCATCATGTTTTATATTAAAAGATCCCAACTCTGTCGTTCAAGAACTAACAGGCCGAATTTAATCTGATGCCCTCCCTATCTTTTATCAGACCTTTATTTAATGGAACTGTTTTGTAATTTTTACCTTTTTTGCACCTTGTTGTGAGCGTGTGTGCTGTCGCAGGGGAATATTCGAACGTCCCAGGTACATAAGGCAAGTTCCTGACTCCACTTGACATGGTTAAGAGTCGACTGTAATGGATTCTTTTGTAGTAAGTAGAAGCCATGATTAAACCGCACAATAATGTGTCTCGACGGGGAAGCGAACCCGGACATACGGATTACCGCTTCGGAGTTCGATTCCTCGTCGAGGCAGATTATTGTGCAGTTTAATCATGGCTTCTACTTTCTACAAAAATTACATACTCACAAAACCACCAATACTCTAAATGGCATTTTTGTTGTGAGTTTCCTCTTCCTTGTCCATCCCGCATAACCCGTGACCCCAACTATTATACTACTTGCACACAGCGTAATGTTATTTTTGTCAGGCTGCCAGTTACTTGGGAGTGTCTCGTGGCAGATCGAGAACAAACATTAGTATTATTCACATTATTATTTACGGACATGTAATTGCATTGTATTGCACCACAGTTACTGAGCTTTTGCTCCTCTGTAGCAAACCTACAGAACGATGCTGATGCCAATATTGATAATTACATGTTGTTAAACTTGCCATTATATGTTGACTTTTGTTTTATTCCATCTTGTCCTTTCAAGTGATTGGCTGTTGTTTGACATCCCCGGTGTGGCTGCGCTTGATATGCATGTTGACAAGGTGCCTACCTGTCTATTACCCACTGCCTCGTCCACACTGCCTCCAGGAGACACTTGGTCGTTGCTGGAGGGGACGGGGTGCACGGTCCTTGTGGCCGTGTTAGGCTCGAAGAGTGGTTCCATGCACTCAGTGTGGAGCGGACTACGGTCTAGCCATCGTCTTGTGTGCGCTTGATTCCCCAAATCCAGTGTGCTTGTGTTTGCCTGTGAAGGAGTGTGGGCCGGCTCCGTTGATGAAACGTGGCTCCCATCCACATGCCTCCCGGTGTTATTCCTTCGGGTTTACACTGGATATGTGGTGTGTGGACGACGCTGTGGGTAGTGCAGCGCAAGCCATGCATGGTCCCTCTGTATGCGCAGGCGTCCTATGGCTGACCACAATGACAAGCGAATCCGAAATCGGAAGCGGCCAACCGTATGTTGTCTTTGCTGCTCCTGCTTTTGAAAGTTGTAACTACAAATCTGATTACCTACACTGGCAATGCGACAAATCGCTACAGTATCACCGACCCTTCGTCGGTTGACTGCTTTTGACACACATTTGTGTGCGACAAATCCTGCGACGAAAGTGATCCGTCGTAGCGGTATGTATGAATCAGTCAGCATTTTGTTGCCCGCAGCGCTTATGGTAGCTCGGACATATTCGTCGTGTACATGCGAGTAGAATATTGAGGCACCTACTGTACAGCGTGCAGAGAAACATAATATGAGGTGACCAAAGCTACGGTAACAAGGTATGAGCAACCTGGGCTTATAAGGGACTAACGTTGAATTTAGACGTTGTGAAGTAATGACAGTGGATCCCTACCAGTGGCGTGACTACATCACAAATCCCGTCCACTAGAAAGGACTGCTACAACCGAATAAGATATGCCGACTGCTCAAGCGACAGGCACCGACAGAGCCCAACTTCTCGGCATGCTGCAGCACATGTGGTCGTCTGCCATAGCTGAATCAGTCTGATCAGTCATCAACATGACCACGAGAGGCCGGTATCGAAGTAGCGATGAGTATTTTGGATGAGTAAGCAACAGTGGATTTTAAGCACGCTGCCTCCGGTTTCATTTGCTAACTCAAGCCAGTAACACAGAGATGTGGTACCGTGCTGCATAGTCGCAAGGTCGTTAAAATATGCATATGTTGTTTGTGCATTTCTGGCTTAAGATCACTAGATTGATTGCGCTTGATACGAATTGTAACTAGATGCTTATCCATTTAGTATTACTACCGCCCCAATTAGAGTAGTGGAACAACGGTTTTATACGGGTAACATAACTATTGCTTAACAGCTCCCGTAGGATGGTTATGGTGAAACATCAAAATATAGACAAATAGTTAGCAAAATTGGGTTTACACCGATGAACTCACTGAAGTACATGTAGTATAGACTGTAAATCCGAGGTAAATCCATGAGAAATGAGGCCAAATAGAATGTTGGTAAAAATCGTGTCTCCTTCTGGTGTACACATGCAGGAGGTGAAAAACGTGCAACGAAATCTGTGATTTGTCTGTCAATGAAGTCACTCACAGACACTTGTGTTTATCCATGTAAGATGGTTCAGGGTTTAGGACTCTGCCAGCGTGGGAGCACAGATGACAGATTCCGGTAGGGGATTCCACGTTCGGCAAACGCGTACAGAAAAGGAATTCCGACGGCATTCCCAACGACTATGCCGCTCTGTCAGCTTGAGATAGTGGCCTCACAAATTACAGTTCTGACTGAGCGCCAGCAAATAGCTGGCTGCAGAAGCCTGGTAACAGTTTCCAGGAGAGATGGCGTACACAAACTTCCTGATGCCCTAGTACCCAAAGTTGGTTCAGTGCAATACGGAACTATCCACCGTTCAGCCACAGCCCTGTGTGTACGGCTGCTCCTCATATTTACGCCTTAACCATACGAATGTTGCGCACGCAGTACGTGCATGGGTCTTCTCTGAATCAGCCGTGTCTCCCATCCACACACCTCCCTCTAGCTGACACGATATGAAGTGGGTGTGGGCGATGTTGCATAAGCCACTCATGGTTCCTGTGTAGGCGCAATCGTCCTGTGGTTGTTTGCAGTCGCACTAACAGGAAATCCCTGGACTAAGGAATGTTATGAGGATGACAATCGGGCTCAGCTGGTCTGTGAATTTTCAAATGAATACGCCGTGGAACTGGTTTTAATTGCATTGGTTTACCGAGTAAACTTCAATGTGACCTAAAAGCCCATGATAAGGCGAAGTGCTTGGAATGAAAACCGTGTAAGATGACCGTGGTTGTTTGGAGCAGGCCGCCAAGGCATCAAAACAAGTCAGCACTTCGGCCTTCTACGTAAGGCGTACGGGCAGTTGGACCCATCAGAGTTTCTTAAATGCTTGGCGCGTACATGTGGCCGCACGCGGAGAACATTATCCAGGCGTGGCAACTGCCAGAAATATCACTTCACCGCTCTCGATAGGCACAAGGTGGGGAGACGGAGAATGTCAACGGTTTGTCCCTTCTTCCCCACCCACTGAGGTTGTAAACTCTAAAATTGCAAGGCGGACGTTATCGGTTTCTACGAGGCGATTCCATGATGATGTATCGGATACTAAAACACCCCAATCACACTTGTCGCATTCTTTTGCAACTCAGTTAAAACACCTCTCTGAGGGATCAACATTTTAAGTTGGCCACGAGTAAAGCTGACTTGTATACGCATGAAATTGTTTCTCTCTCCGAATTTCATAACATAGAATTCCCTCCAAACGCGTGTAATTGATATTCCTATATTTTCAGCATACAAAAGATCGTCTTGAAAATATTCTGAGACATTCACATTAGGTGATACAGTCCAGGATGATCAGATGATCGCGTTTGTGCCGAACAAACCTGTGTTACTGTAGACCTTTTGGTGAGTCAAGTATGTCACGCTCTCTTTCATCGACACTGTGTTTTTATCCTGTACTGTTCAACTTAACAAGGTTACGGTACTTGTCAAGCATTTGCTTTTATGTCCGTTCTGAATTATTGTGCAATTTGCGCATTCTACGGGGACTAATGATTGATTTTCAGACAGTTGGATAACTAGTACTCTCCCGTTTAAAAGCTGTGAGGTATGTTTCAATATTTTGCTTATTCGAACCACATTCTATGAATTTGTCGGTACATTTTGACTTGAACATCCACTAGGCCTCGCAACCCCAATTACAGCTGATCACAGGAGGAACTTACTTGTCCCCAGCATACGGCGACATGTGCTGGTGTCCAGGAATCCGCGTCTAGTGAGTTCGGGTCAACTCCCATTCGCAGCAACATGGTTGTCACTTCACAGAATCCACACGCAGCAGCTACATGAATCTGTCGAAACAAATGAGTAGTTCGATTTTTTGCTCGTATTATCGACGGACGGCACCAGATTTTTATTACTCATTACAACGCATAAAAACCGATCACCTCTTCTGAGTCGCTTACAAATGTTGGTGTACACTCGGACGGTTTTATTCATGGTTCGTCTGCAGGCGTATTCCAGCTTTACTGAATGTGTGAATATATTTTGTTTATTTATTTATTTATAGCCACTTTACGAACTGCATAAATGTGTCCTGTTTTTAAATGAAGACGGCATACACCACTGTAAAACAGACTGGGTTACTTGACAGTGATCAGTTCGAGATTAGTAATGCGTCACACTGGTGGTCACTAATTCACCCGTGAGACATGAACCTAGGTCAAGCAGATATTTTACTCTTTGTAATATCTTTCAGTAAACTTTTCATGTTGCGTCTTCTGTAACATTTCAACAAGTGCATGTGATCAGTCGCTAACGAACGCAGTACATCTAAGTAAAACGTATCCATCTTTGCTAATCCATTCTTGTGCAGCAATTAAACCCATTTGATTTCTTGCTAAGGGTGCACACTTGCAATTCAATACTAACGATTTATCCAGGGTATTACAGGTAGATATGAATGGCACACTGTTGTACATGAACACAGAAATCACAACCTGAAATCCAAGCCTATTCCTAGTATTCCCGATTGAATCAAATCTTGTAGGTCTTTAAATGCTTTGTATGGTTTGTCATTTTGAGGTACCGAGTAGGCATATTGTTGGGTCTTAGAGTGTCTGCGGTGTGTTTCGTTTGAGACACACAATCTCGATCGAGAAAGCAAATTGTTTTCACTCGTAATTATGTGTCGAAATTTAGACAAATAGCGGGCTCTCCAAGACCCAAGAATAAACTTTTAACTGCTGGGTTAAGGAGCTATTTATGAAGCTATGGCTTAGTGATCAAGAGGAAAGCCGTCAACCACTGTGTCGCGTTCTCTTCTCATCTCAAGCTCTCACCAGCTGATGAGCTCAACGCAGGAAGAAACCGGTCAATTGGGCAGTGCAGGGTTGGAAGGGAACAGTTCTGAAACACTCCATATCGAGCAAGTGTCTTAGAGAATTGAATAAAAGCAACATTGCTATACGCTGGTGGCCTTTTCTTCTAATGGCCTTCCAATGATCCTAATTGTTTTCTTTAGACTTTTGATCCATTTATCACCATACAGACAATACGTTCGCTTCCGAACGGCTAAGAGAACAACAGAGCCACACCGCGCATTCGAAAGCAACTTCCAGCATGATGTATTTGCAACGCACGTAAATCGATGACGTTGACCAAGAAGCCCTAGAAACTTTAAATACGACTGCACAAATAGTCTTCTACCTAGGAAACTGTATTTAGCACTACTCAGGAAAACAAATCTGATAGAAAGTTGCAGTAGATAAGCCTGAGCTGCAGCGATAAAAGGCTGAAAACCCTTCTGCTTCATGGTAGGCTTTGAAGCGACTCTAAATGACTTTCATAAGGAGTCAAAACACTCACCGGAGCTGCTCCTTGACTATCCAGCTCGGTCACACTTTCCCCGTTGTTGTAACTCCGTTTTATATCTGCGAGCATCCTCCTTTCCGGTGCAGACCTCGCGGTTTCTAAATCGGACGGAGAAAGCCCTGAAAAGGAAAGGAACTTCCTAGAAACCAATTAACCATGAGCTCACAAAGCTGTCTTCTGCTATACTTCTCTGCAGCTGACATAATGCTCGCCAAGCAACCTCCTCGTGATACCAGCTGTTTTTCGGGATTTACCCGCCATAGCGAATAGTTCAGCCGGAAGGTTCCATGGCCTAGTGGATTTTCGCCTGGCAAACCATCTCCTTTTAGAAAGCCACATTTGTCTGCTTAACAACATTGGAACGTGATCATTGTGACTTGCTACTAAATAAAATCACTGCCCCTTGCTTCACTCCGACGGTGCACCGTGTTCCGGCTACCCGCTGTTACTTTCATAGAGTGGATTTGGTCCCTGTTGGACAACCAAGCAAGTGAAAGGTGTATTAACTGAGCAATGGGTCACTGTCGCCCAATGGGCGCGATTCCCTGACTTCGCTCTGCTGATTGGTAGGTTTGCTATTTATTCATAAGACAACTCCCTACTTCGCCTTGGGCAACCAGGTAGTATAGCGCCTTCTGACAAAATCTTTGACTACCCTGTTTTGTATTTCTTTTCCTCGGAATGAATACTGATCCGTACTTTGATTTCCTTAGCCTTTCCTCGCTTCATGTCTATCCGTGGACTGCTGATATATATATATATATATATATATATATATATATATATATCACGAGGTTGTTATTGAGCCGTCAGATTCCATGAAAGTGGAAACCACTCTGTGCTTCGGACATAAAACAAAAACTCTTCCGTTGTTCCTTTTTAGGAAGTTACCTAACGCAAAGCAATTAACGGATGTCTTTCATAAGCAGTCACTATCTAGTAAAGCGTGACACCCAACAAAGTACCGAACAATGTTGGCTTCTCTGAATGTCTAGATGCGTTTCGGTGATTCCGTGACAATACCTGAATTTCCACAATTTCATCCCACTGAAATAAAAATGGGACTTGATACTCAGTCTAATGCGTCGAGCGGAAAGAATTTGCTCAAAGGAAACGTTTCCCGAGGAACTGAAGCACATACGTTCGACGCTGAGAGAAAATGGTTACCCTGACAGTTTCCTGAAAGCCAACATGAGACAAAGAAAGAAGGCTCCCGGAAACCTTACAGTCTAGAGAAAACATATTTTTCCAACTACCATACGGGGGGGGGGAATTGCTGCTTAAATCAAAACTCGTCGCCTTTTTCAAGCCCTCAGACACACTTTCCCAGCAGCTAAAATGCAAATCCAGTTCACCGTTAACCCATTGGTTAGAACTAGCTCCAAAAACAAGAGGCCCGCCCACGCCAAATCAATGTGTATTTATTCTTTCTGTCCCTGCGGAGCAGGGTACATAGGCCGAACGACGAGGCGCCTGTCTGAAAGGATGAAAGAACACCATCCGGCTTGGCTCATGACCGCTTATCGAAAGCAAACCAACTCATCCATAGCCACGCATCTCGCCGACACTGGTCAAGCCACCAACTTGGCTGAGTCATTCAAAGTGATCTATCAGGTACCAGACAATCGATCAAAGTGCATTCGTAAGCCTTCGCTTGAATCCGCGGATGCCATCGCGATTTGATTGTATGAGCCGGTGTTGTGTGTTCAAAAACGGTTCGTTCGGACGCTAAAACTGTCTTGGCCCACCCAAACTGCGACATCCGGCTAAAGAAACGGAGTGTAAGCCGCATTTGTGACCTACCGGATAGTGATTGTGCTTCATCAGTGATTGTGAACTGAATTTGTCTTAGCAATCTTTACGTTGTGTCAAACATTTTGTCTTTTTTCCCACATAAAATTCTACAAGCCTGAATAGGAATTATTGAAAACATGTTTGCTTGCATCGACTTTTTATTATACAATGGGATTTCATACTACTATTCCGTGACAAACAATCTCAGTACGACGCATCAGTGGTATTTCCTCCACACAACATCCGGACGTGTAATCATTGTCTTACTGAGTCTAGATGCAATGAATATTTGTTCACAGAAGAGTAGGAGGAGGAGTTGAATGTTATAGGTAGAAATTCGACAGATATTTGTTCACAACATGTATATATATTCGCATCCTAGTTGTGGTCATTAACATAATCTTTCAACGGTGGTATTTGTGAAAATGGTCTATTCATGGAACGATGTCTCAGTCGCAGAGCTGTAGTTCGTCTCATTCCTCTCTCAGTCAAGCAAGTGCCCAAATGTCAATAATCAAAAATCCGTCTGTATAGCTTCTAAGCGCTGTGTCCATGCAAAGTCGCTGTACGGAAAGTCGTAGCTCTGGGGCCAACCACTCTCCACTGCACAGTTCGTAAATGGTATGGCAGTGGAAGATGAGACGGGCTACATCGTAATCAATTGTCACGCATGCAAATCCACCACCGTCACCCATGGCTAGTAGCACCAGTTGCTGGCAACCGGAAGTCAACGGATCGGAAGGCGGCAGTGGGCCGAGAAAAGCGCACCTCTGACGAGACTTAGAAGGGCAAACCTGCTGTCTGCTGCTTTTCCAGACGTGTCGAAACCTGTGTAGCTGAGAGCGGTCTGCGACGAGCTGCATTTTAAATTTCACCACAATCCCCACTGCTCATCAGTTGTCACAGGTGGCTTGTTAACCATGCGGTAGATTTCTAAACTATCTTCCTTTCACAAGTTAGATGTCAAAAGCGTGACCTATCAACGCGCTTGTTCACATCAGCCTATCTGACCACACATTCTTCATTTAAATATACCTCGCTTCAGCACAGCATTATATTTTCGAGTTGGAGCGCTCTGTTGAAATTAGCTCATACCTATAATTCGTGCAGGTATATCAATCGTTATCGAGGTGGCAATAAGGACACTGGCAAGTCATTCGAACCCCACGCGCGCACACTTAACTAAATGTAACTAGCCATGGAAACGTCCAGTATCCGGGACCAGCAGAGTATCTGAGCGGAATCTATACTTAGATCAACACCAATAGTTAAAACGCGTGTCTCATCAACTGCGGATCTACAAGTACTGGCTTAGTTACTTTCGGGCTCATTCCCAGTTTACGGGCGTTTCAAGACGAAAACAGGTGCGAGTGGAGTAAACTATACACCCTGACCTATGGTTAGGTGCGAGTCGACAATAGCTGACCTATTACATTCTATGTCTAGGCGCCCTTCCCCGTCTTGAAGCCACTGTTCCATCTGCGAACACGCGAACAACAAGAGAAAAATCTGTGTTTCCAGATCTGAAGTAAGTTTCTCATCCTCTCTGATTTGAACAGCAAGTGGTCAGTGTTTGGAACAGGTTGTCTGAGCGTATCGTGAAAGTAAACACGATGCAGCAGTTCAACATATCGTCGGATGTACATTTCTCCAGCGTCGAATTCTGAGACCAGTTACCTACAGACAATTCCTGAGTTCATTTGTTCGCCGAGCTTCGGAATTGGGCTGCAAACGTTTCGTCATCAAGCGAGGTGACTTCCTCAGTGCGCTGCTGGGTCCAATCTAATCCGATAACTTGTTCGTCAGTTTGTGATCGATCAGCAAGTGTCTTTTGAACCGGCCCCGATCTGTGCCCTGTGACCTTCACCGATCCACCCAAGTGTGATAGATACGGGCGATCCGTGGGATGGTGTTGCCCCGGCTGTTGTTGATGTGTTGTTGATGGCTCGTTTAGCTGACCACGACGGTTTCTTTGTTTAAGGTGTTTTAGTTCCCTCCGCCTTAACGTTTAGTACACTGGATCAAGCTCCATGTGCATGTTTATCGACTGCTGCGTCGAGTACTATGCTTTGAGTAACTCTTTTCTTTTTCGTGTCTCTGCTTTTGCTAGGACCTGTGTTTTTCCAATCGAAGTGATATCGTTCTACGTCTGTATGTGTTGAAATCAATGAGAGAGCTTAATGGTTTTTACAAGCTATCTTACGCTCTTGTTTTTTTGTTGACAGTCGTCTTCCTGTTTGACCCACATAGTTTTTATCACAATCTTGAGATGGTATCGTGCAAACAACATTTCGTCTTTCGTGTGTTCAGGGTCTAGCTTTAGGGTTCAACAGAGTTCTCCTTAATGTAGCAGTTGGTTTCTGGGCCACTGTAAGTCCGTGCTGTCTGATTAATCTTGCTGTCCTCTCGGAGATGTTCTTTACATAGAGTAGAACGACTCTTTGTTGTCATCTGAGCAGGCTAGGGAGTCGTAACTTGGTTGTTTAGACATAGTCGGATGAAGCTATGTGGATATCCATTTAGATGAAATAAGCTGAACAGATATCTGTTCTTTTCGCGTTGTCTCAAGTGCGCTGCAATGTGTTTCAATTCTATGAAAGCGAGTTCGCACGCAGCGCACTGAGGAAGTCACGTCGCTTGGTCGTGAAACGCTTGCATCCAAATTCCGAAGCTCGGAGAACAAGTTCAAATTCAAGTGGGACCGGAACAGTAGGATAAATCCCCGTGAATGTTCCTTCCGTGACGCGTCGTTGATCCAGGGTATTATTCCTCCGCGATAACTGGAATCCAGAAGAGCCAGATAAGCGCGCGCGAATCACACCACGGTCAACCAAGTAATACCCACGTGACCTGCACTGACAGTCCCCGCCGCACCGGTCACGTGAAATAAGAAAGTACGAAAGTAATAAGAGTCTCAAGAAAAAGAAACGAAATAAATTTAATAATGCAATAAGACGAATAAGCTAGGACGTGAAGGAGAATGTTAGGAATTGAAGACCAAGAGCGTCGAGTCGGTGTTCGAACTCTTTCACTGTTGGCGCCAATACCACGTTCTCGGGCAGTGCATTCCAGGAATCCACCACTCGGCGTGATAAACGAAAGTCCGCTCGGACTCCATCCGATCAAGGTTTGTGTAGCTTTAGCGAGTGACCTCGGAGCGATGGAAGCCGAGCCGGTTGGAAAAGCCCGGATAAATCGGGTCCGAGTTTACCGGTAAGTATACGATAGGTCAAGACTAGGTCGCCTCGATGTTGACGATAGTGCATCAAGAACATTCCCAGCGCAAGTAATCTTTCTGGGTAAGAATGGTTCCGCAGTCCATGGACCAGTTTGCTTCCAACTCTCAACACTCTCTCCACTGACATTCTGTCCCTGACTAAACAAGGTGGACAAGCCTGGATGCAGTATTCCAAGTGTGGCCTGACAAACGCTGAGAATAACCTAACAAATATAGCGCCTGTGATGGTCCCGAATGCCCTGCGAATCAGCCGCAACATTCTGAAACCCTTGCAAGTAGCTTTCCTCCAGTTTTCACAGGATTTAAGTTCTGAAGACAATGTGACCCCTAGGTCTACCAATTGGGTAACATGGTGTAGTTCGTTACCGTCAAGCAAATAACGAGTTTGGGGGGGGGGCTATTTGGCCCTACTAGTAAGATGGAACATTTTGCATAATTTATGGGCAACTGCAACAGAGCAGCCCAGTCCCAAAGTTTATCGACAGCCCATTGCAGAGTCTGGGGTCCATCGAAGTCAGACACTATGTGCCAAAGCTTTAGACCATCTGCAAACATGAGAGTTGGTACTTCCAGCAGTTCGGGCAGCTCGTTGACATACAAGGAAAATAACAACGGGCAAAGCACCGAACGCTGAGGGGCTCCACTGAGGACTGACTGTCGGAAGGACAGACTAGACCCCACACGAACACACATCTCTCCCTTCCAGAAACGTGGTGATCCATTTTAGTGCACCCCGGATATTCCATAGGACCGAAGTTTCAAGGAAAGGCGAGAATGTGATACAGTGTAGAACGTCTTGGAGAAGTCAATAAACACTATACTGCATGACCCCGATCCAAAGCATCCGCCCAAAATTCGCGTGCAACTAGCATATTAGTCAGACAGCAATGACCCTTGCGAAAGCCGTGTTGCAGTGGACTGAGCAGACCATACTCCCGCAGGTGGTCTTCAACCACATCACTGACCAACTTCTCCAATACCTTGACCACTACGCTTGTCAAACTTACCGATCTATAATTGGCAGGGAGAAGCTTGTTGCCCTTTTTAAAAAGCGGGCAAACGATAGCATCCTTCCAGTACTTGGGAAAGGAGCAGCTGCGAAACGACAATTGAAACAAACGCGTCACTGGGCCACATAGC
Organism: Dicrocoelium dendriticum; assembly: GCA_944474145.2. Lineage (NCBI taxonomy): Eukaryota > Metazoa > Platyhelminthes > Trematoda > Plagiorchiida > Dicrocoeliidae > Dicrocoelium > Dicrocoelium dendriticum. The sequence continues at coordinate 2,051,312 of OX104061.1, read as the reverse complement.
TCGCTTGCGAGCTCGTACAGAAGCTTAGGGTGAATATCACCCATCCCAGAGGATCTAGCAGGACTTAGAGCCTGAAGAAGATGGAGAACTTTTGCCTCCGAAATAGTAACATGTGTTAAACAGGGGTCCTGTGGGACTCTCATTGCTAGGTCAAGAGGCGGCAATTGCTCATCCCGAACAAAAGTTCCGGCATACTGCGCACTGAGTAGACATGCTTTTTCATGAGCAGTGGTGGCCGTGGCGCCGTCGCTGCCTAATAACACTAGGATAGATGAGCCTAACGTTACTACGCCTTTTGATGTAAGCGAAGAGTCTTTTGGGATTCGCGGAGGCTGACTTAGCCAGCTCCATCTCAAGGCTAAGTCTAGCAGCTCGTAAATGACTCTTGCAAGCATTCCGAGCTTCCCGATAACGCCGAAAAGTACATTCTGAGAGAACTGTTCGGTAGATCCACCAGCACCTTGCCCGTCTATTCATTAACTGGTGTGCGACTGAGTCCAACCATGGTGGCTTCGCTTTGGTACCCTTCTTTACCGAAAGAGGGATGTGGGGTGGGATATGTTAAAGAGGAAAGACTTAAACGTATCCCAAGCCGCCTGAATATCATCATCTGGCAAGATGGTGCATGGGAAACTTTCTGCCTTGGCTCTAATAGACGGAAAGTCGGCGTGCCACATGTTCGGAGTCCGGACCCTGCGTGCATCGTAGTCTCTAATGAGAGCACAAGTGAATGACAAACACGTATGGTCACTGGCTCCCAAAGGGGGGCCGTACTCAAGGTCACTCACAAAGTCAACCGACTTTGCGAAAATTAGGTCCAACAGAAGGAGCATGCCCCGCCATGTACCTGGTGGGTCGATCGACAAATTGGTGTAAGGGTGCTTCCAGTGTCAATTCAACAAGCTCGGCAGCCAACCCTGTTATCGCTGCCTCGTAAGATATGTCATGCCAATTTACTTCAGGGAAGTTGAAGTCCCCCATTATCAAGCATCTGCTCGCAGAGTGAGTGCGGATGAACTCAATGAAACTCCTAGAAGCGCTATCAGGGCTGCTATACAGCAGCACCATTTTAGATTGCATTGGTTCGGTACAGACTTCAACTGCAAGGGCTTCAGCAGTTTTATCAGCTGAGTTAAAGACATGTGTTTTGGATATGTTTACACCACATCTGATATACAAGGCGACACCACCACCGCAGCGATCAGATGGGCGGTCAGATCTTAGTATTGCGTAGCCCGGAACGTATAATTCACTGTCAATAACGTCAGAAAATAACCAGGTTTCAGTGAACGCGAGTACATCAGAATGGGAGTGGTTTATTAAGCCCCCCTACTTCACACATCTTGTTTCGCAGGCTACGCACATTACTGAGAACTATGTGAAAACGTTTGGTATGGAGATCCCTGGGTCGTGTGCTACCAGAATGGGCTCTGGTAGAGCGGAAGTGGACCGTCGGCTCACCACCCGAAATCCCACCAAACATAAACCTTTCTCGCCAGCTTCGCGACACGCTTTGAGCTCAAGAACGATCAACCCGAGCTACCAGTGCATCAAGTCATTTTGAACCCTCTGACAACGGTATGTAAGATTTATGTGTCCAAAATTACTGGGAGTTACACACTTTTTATAAAATCACTTGGAGTTTGAAATCGTTCAGACTGTTGACAGGTCATAGAATGATTATGTTTTTCAAGGTTTTTGTTTGGATTTCGATGGGGTTATGCCGATGTGCATTTCTTCTTTCTCCTATGATACACTATTCAATACTGCACACAGTTGACCCTCTACGTTTTCCATCACATATCACATATTTTTATCTTGCCAACTATTTGCGCGACAAACCGTGCGAAACCACTGATGAATCGACCCACCACACATAAACACATCCGAAACATACCTTGACACCAGAACAGTTTGCTTTTTGGTCCTATATTAGCGACTGATAAATCTATTGAGCAAAATCTTCGTAATTTGTATGATGCAGTTCAAATAACCTGACTATCAGTGAAAGCAAAAGAAGGTCAGAAGTATTTTTGCTTTATAATGCTTTTTTCTTTTGTAAATACTGATTACCAACACTTGAGTTGATCATGATCGACGTGTCTTACATTACAGCGCGCTTAACTCAAAATTTCATACCGCAAAATTGCAGCAGTGAGCTTTATTATAAATATATACTGAATGCTGAGAATAGAGAACGAGAAGATAAAGATCTGTGTCGTTCAGTCGTAAGTAGTTTGGGCACCTGTACGGAATCAGGTCGCTGACTCTGCGGGATGGCAGCATTCCATAATTGCATTACATCTTATCTGGGTGTGATGCGCTCCCTATACCTGTAATCCGCAAGGTGGGCGTCAAGAAATCACTTAAATACCGACACAGATTTCGCCTCAACATCAGTAAAATGTTGATTTTTACGTAACGACAGATCGCTTGCCACTAACTGCCGCTAATTTAGCAACCTATTCTCTGTGTTTTTGACAGGTCAAAATCAGTCGAAATTCCACCCCAGCAGTTTATAAAGCTAACCTTCAATGTTTTAAACCATGACCTTATTAGTTAGACGGGCCAAAACGCATTCGATGGGACTACATTTTTGCCTGTCGGCAGTATCCTTAAGATTGCTGTACCCCTGGGAAGGCAACCGCCACAGGACACTTGTATCTACAGAATGGCCATCTTTGGTTTGAGCGTCATCATCTCCACCCTCATACCGTGAGCTAGGTGGGTGGGAATCACGTTCACTTGGGTGATGGTCCACTCTATCCAAACATCTGCACCACATGCGGAAGATCGAGGACCACCTGTGCATCGGACGCGTAGATCACTGACTGAGCCGTAACTAATTCCGTGCTAGAATCACTGAGTTTGATACTCCTCTGAAAACTCTGCCCCTTTCCCCTGATGCTAACACTAGAGTGGGGCTTTCAATTGTAAAGTGGATTTTCAGTAGTTGACTTCAGCGTGGTCAAACCTAATATATTACGGGAAAATAATTGGTAGTAACCGGATCGCTACTTAACCCTACTCATGTCATTGTCACATGGTAAACCCGTCTAAACTCAACACGAGAAATATTATTTAATCCACCTAAAAATACCCAGTGCAATTAGAGAACACCTTACTTTGTGAATAGTATCGCCCTCTTCCGATGGTAGTTAAGTGCATTCAAATTGCCAGCTCGGACATGTCCAAGTCCAACTGATCTTACCTCGAATTTTGAACTGTGTATGCAGAAACCAAGACGTTTCTTCGTCCTCTGCAATATCGTATGGGATGCTACCATCAACGTTGGTTGCCAGAAGGTCGGCACCACTGCAGCCAAATGTGAGCAAAGGTAGGGGATGGATAAAGTTTATGTTATTAAAGATAAGCAACTAAGTTTTAAGTAAAAAGTAGCCTTGCCATCAATATATCAATGCCTTCGATAATACGCGCTTTAATACCGGAGAATTGACGAAGAGGTACCGGTGTTTAGAAAAAATATTTATCGATAGGCATGCGTTGCAGCGTATAGGTACATTAATTAAACACAAACACTTATAAATCTCGATCTATTAGTGTCCAGTACCCAGATACACACTCCCGCAAAAGGCACCAAATGAGCCGGATGACCCAAGCTAAGTGAGATATCACCACTCCATTAAGCATGAAGCTTTAAGAAAATGGATGGGGAAAGAGGAGGGTGTCAAGTTGCGACCTGAGACGTTTAAAACACATGTAATATTGCAAGAATGGCATCAGCAATTGGCGACTTTTCATGGACGTTCCGGATCCAAACCGGTGTTCAAACATAGTGAAATTATCAGAAGTAAATGACGCCAGCCGCAAGACTGTTTGGAATGTCGTCTCAACTGCCATGCTGTCTATACGGACAACTTGGAATCCCTCTACCTAATCGGTTATTTCAGTTCCCATAGTGACCACCCACAAATCACAACTACCACATCGGACCGCCCTTGCTTGTCTGCATGAACCGTGTCTAACTTGGGATATATTTTGCGTACTGGTATCCGCGCATGAATTTAATGTTTTCCGGTAAATGGTTACACCGTATAATGCTATAATGACAACTGGCAAAACCTGAAGCTTAACGTGCCTTTAAACCCGTTATCTACCAGTGTTCTATGTATGGGATATATATATATATATATATATATATATATATATATATATATATAGGCGGTATCTACTGTACCGAGGTACTCACGTTATCCGGCACACATTGAAAGCGGATCCTAAGTTATCTGACGCAATACTTCCGCAGAGGCAGTCATGTGCTATATAGTATATGAGCGGTGACCCTAACAAAACACAAATGTTTGCAAGGAATGTATTACGAAACCAAATGACTTTAGGGATAACGGGTTTAGACGATCCACGTAAGAGTCGCAATTTCAAAAAGGAACATTGTCAACAGAACATAGTGCATGTCTGTAACCTCTACATGCTATGCACTTTAAAGTAGATCTGCCTACTTCAATTTCTTTGAAAAGCTGTTCAACACTTTGTTTATTGACGGAACATTGGCTTTTAATAAAAGCACGGGTCGTCTCACACAAAGAAGCTTGTTTTGACTGAGATACATCCGTTGTGAGATATGGAAATCTTCGCGTAGAAATAATATAAGTTGAACACCCCACTTGTGGAGAGGAAAACATTCTGGTGTTTTCGACAGATTATTCTGCGTGGCCAACTTAAACTGGTGGTTGTTCAGGTTTGGACTGCGGCTGTTTCGGGAGATGGTAACAAGCGTGAAAGTTTCTTCAAGGTCTGATACGTGAACATGAGGTAAGTCTCTAGACGTCAAGCTCCAACCTAGTGCATTTCCTGTAACATTGGCTTGAGCTTGGATAAGATGCAACCAAAAACCACGATAGCTTAGCCACGAGAAGCGTTGTACATAAATCTCAGGGGATTATCATCATATGCATTGCAGGATGAAAAGCACGACATCCACTTTTCATGTTTTAATAACACGTTGGCTTGCTATATAAGCATCTTCGGCGTAGACACTTAAGATGAAATACAACCAGGATGTTTCTTTACTAACCATGGTTGTAGTAATTATGGCGGTATTTATATGTCACTGATGTGCGAAATACTGTCCCAGTGATAGGGGTAGATCATTAGTACAGTCATGGCCATTCAGTTGCTGGAGTGAACCACAAATTCAGTAGGGTCTGTGTTGTTAAAACATACAGAAATGCGCATTTTTGGTTTTTGCAGTATTTGTGAAATAGCTTTTCCCACTAGGTATACATATTCGTCCATCCTGGACGAACTTGTTTATCAATTTCCATGAAGAAAGTATGGCTATTATGGTGTTATGTTTGAATAATGAACAATGAACAATGACTTATAACGGGTAAAAAAGCAGGTGCTTGACATGTCCCGTAGGGATTTTAGCATGAAAAATGATTGATCAAGGGATAATGGAGTCCTCAGTTCGGGCGATTACAGATTTACTGCACTGCCGTATAAAGTGAGTTCGAAATGAGAATGTATGCATACAAAGCAATAAGGGGGAGTGGTTATTGACCACATAATAGGCGACCAAAAATAAAAAAGATAGCAAGGACAAAGCTTACTTGTGTGCAACCATCTTGGATTGACGGGACACAAAAATCCAGTTTCTACGGTAGTAGCGTTTGTCAAATTTCGTGCAAGGGGTTTGGAGTGACACGTTCTCGAGTAGGGTTATGACACTATCCCCTGTCTGTTGTGCATTAGGGCCAGCATCTGGTGGTCATGGGCTAAAGCACGTAGTGTAAATGTGACAGAGTACCGTCAATACCTTGTTTGAAAAGGGATAGGGTGGGTGCATTAATTACATATTCTGCAAGGGCGTTGCAAGGCTGTGACACTCGAAGGGAGAAAACGTTTCGCCGACATTCCAGTCGGTTGTACTGTGTGACCAGCTTAAACTGGTGACCTCTTAATGGGGTGTTTTGACTGGGTATTGGAGGGGAATGGCCTGGGTGGTTGGGGTTTCTCATGATCTGCTACACCATTATGAGATCGCCCCTTAGACGCCGATAAAGTCAACTGTATATTTTGTGAGTCTTCAGCCTGAGTGGGTAAGGGAGGCTGGTCACACCTCTGACGTTCTTCGTTGCCCTCATTTGTGCAGGGTCGAGCGCGGTGAGATGGTGCTTGAGCCAGGGTTGCCATGCTTGGATAGCGTATTCCGCGTGCGGCCTCACATAAGCACTAAGCATTTCTGGAAAGACTGAAGGGTCAAACTTTCCGAAAGCTCTGCGAAGAAGGCCGAGGTACTGGTTTGCTTTCTTAGCTGCCTTTTCAGTTTGCCTCAAACAACGGAAGTCATCTTGAACTATCACGCCGACATCGCACTCGTGAGAAGCCCGCTGTAGAACTTGTGGTCCTAGGCGGTAGTTGTGCATACTCTTGTACCGCATGCTGAGAACTTTGCACTTGGTGACATTGAAATACAGCATGTTCTCGATGGACCATGTGTACGCTTTATCCAGGTCCTCCTGTAAGACTGTGTGATCCTCCACTTCAGCTATAATGCGCCATACGTTTAGATCATCGGCAAATAGCAAACAGTTAGGGGATAGCACGCTCGCGAGATCATTTATGAAAACCAGGAATAGGCGGGGTCCAAGTACCGAATCTTGAGGTACGCCGCACTGAACTTCGATGGATTCCGACAGGTTGCTTCTAACCCTCATATTCAGGTGAGGTTGCACGCGAAAGTCTCCTTTCCAGCCCAGAACAGGATCGCCGATTCCATATTTCTGGAGTTTGTGGAGAAGAATGCGATGGTCTAGACGGTTGAATGAATTTGAGAAATCTAAGTAGACCGCGTCGACTCCTACAGCAGCGTCCACAGATTCCGTCCAGCTTGCACGAGCAATCAACAGATTAGTGGTACAGGAGCGATTTTGGCGAAATCCATGTTGCTCCTGAACCAGAACTTTGTTGTTCTCCAGGTGCCCCGTCAAAGCCTCAGCGACAATGGACTCTATAACCTTGGAGATCACTGGAAGTAGTGTTATCGGGCGATAATTTGATGTTCAGCACGGCTGCCACTTTTGTATATTGAAGAAACATTTCAGGTTAGTGCGAAATGTCCCTGCCGTTGCACAAAACCGGCTGGTGGGTTGCACGCTGTTTCTCAGGACTGTATATCGAACGAGGAGAAAATCAGAGCAAATAACTACCCTGTTTCATCGTGCAATTATTTTCCAAGAGTTGTTGCGAAGTCTGCGCTTGTAGCAATCTAGTTATTCCAATACAGACGGATCGGAATCTCTTCCGGTTTATCCGACTGTGAATGAGCATCGTTACGCTTCAGTCGTAGAAACCAAGCAGACTCAATTTGAAGCTTGGAATACCCCAAAAGCTAATTCTCATTTTTCATGTATAATTTAGCTGTCATAAATTGTAAAATATGCGAGTTGTCTTACTGTACTTTGCCATCTATCCATATCCCTTCGCATTTGCATGCTCGGTGAGTTACCGTGCTGACGTTCACTTTTGTTCTCTTTATTATCCCAGGTCTTTATCTAGCCTATCAGGAGTACAACGATGTGTCCGACTTTCCTGCCTTCTGGTATCCGCGCCTATTCACGCTTTCCGTTTCGGACTAGTATTTAGTAATTTCAATTGCTGACCTCGACGCGCAAGCGCGAATCTGGAAATTTTGGCGTATCTTTTTGTAAACTCGTTCCTTTTCTCGCTTTTTCATATATAGTTAACTGTTATTTACTTCGCTTAATAGGTTTATCGAATTTTTTGTTTTTAAGCTTCTCTATGCATATCTGGCGCGTAGCAGACGAGTCATTTTACAGTGTGAACATGCTGAGTTTGGCTGTTCCGGACTACATGGAACAGTTCAGATATTTGGTTTTACTACCTTCGACATACAACTCCATAACCGAGAAATTCAGATGGACCGAACAGGATACAATCAGCTCGTCCCATGTCTTCCCTTCTTGATGGTGACTTTGGTGCAGGGTATTCTACTTTGGTCACAAAGGACGTAACGTCTGAAGCAATAAAGCAAACAATATCAAAAAATCAGTTCATAACTTATCTGCATTTGAGTCAGAAGTAAGCACATGTACATTGATTACCTCCTATGAAATGTTGGATGAAACGGATTTCAGTCTTCGCATCAAAGAAGTCACATTCCAGGACGTGCTCGATTTGGAAAGTCTGATGATTTTAAGCTTGGAATGCGCAGCCGTCGACGTAGCTCCGCAAACTTATTCCTAAGCGAAAACTAGATAAAGGAACAGAGACATGCACATCCTCCAGACCTGTCCATGTTTCCATACAAGCCCTTGAAAATACTAGGCACGACGTCAGACGCTGCTTCTGAACTTCTTCCGCAGTGAACAAGTGTTGTCTATAATACCTTCGCAGAAATGAACGACGAGTGGTTGACATGCTCCGAGAGATCAAGCCCGACTGAACCTTGAAACGAAGAAATTGCGCTACTTTGCAATAGGCTAACAGCAATGGAGGCTTCGAAAGAGCACACAACCCTGTTCAACACTGATCATGCTTTGGCTACCGTCCATTTCAACCCTTCTATGCCTGCTACATATTTCTCGTCTGACACAACTGCGCAACATTTCCTCATCACATTCACAGCTCGATTGTGGTAACCCCTTAGACGACTTGTGTTGGTAATACCGTCAATATGTTAAATATAGCTGAAAGCTGGCGGGATTCCTGCGCTAGGCACGACTTAGTCGCTTCAGGAACACCGAATAGCCCGCATGCTAGCACGAGCAACACGTCCGTCACTAACAAGGCAGACCGTCTGTTTGTATTTAAGGATCGGTTTTCGGCAAAATGTTTCTCATCGACAGGGGAGCGGAAGTAGGTAGCATTCCTGTCAACGCAAATCAAAAATATTCAACCTCATGTACAAACTGCGTGCGAACAACGGTTACCCGATATCTACTTTTATTTAGCGTATGGTGAACCTGGACTCGACTCTCCACTGAGATGATCTGTGGGTTTTCAAGGTATCGATTTCCGCCGCCGCTTTGAACTGTTTGCTGGTGCTGGCGACTGTACTAAGCTGGGGGTTTACGGTGTTCTTTCAGATGCCCCGCTAATCAGTCCAGTTTTGCGACTCGCCAAGTTCCCTTCAGATTATGCGGGCCTACTATTTGGATACCGCGACTGGTACGACCAGCTGCGGGATTTCCACTAATCACGACAAGGTTTCCATCGAAGTCGTTTGTGGCCGTCCAGTGAGTGCTAGACCGATACGACTCTCCCAGAAAAGCTACGTGCCACACGAGCTAAATTCAATCACATGCTTCAGCTCGGTATCATCTGATCATCCAACAGACGACGGGCATCACCTCCCTACATGGTCACGAAGGAATTATGACAGGCTGAGGATTTTGTGACGGCTGCCGTTCCTTGAACACTGCAACCACGCCTGATCGCTCTCTAAGCGCACACATCGTGCATCTCACCGCCATACCAGCATGACAGATTTAGTAAAATCGACTTGGTACGTGCATAAAACGGAAAGTCGGTAGCAGAGGCGGACATCACTAAAACTGCCGTGAAGACTCCGTTTGATTGTATGACCTTCTGCCTATGCCACTCGGCCTCAGTGATATCGTACAAAGCGGAGAATCTCGAAGATGGCCCCCCAGCCACTTCCGCGCTGATGTATACTCTTCAGGTAGTGATAGCCTGACCTCAGAGAACAACCTGGCACTTAGTGGTTGATAGTATAAGTCTTACTCACTATACTAGAGCTCTGCCAGCAGCGATTGACACAGCGGTTTGAGGTTCATTCGTGGAGCTTGGATTACTTGCCGTTTGCTTCAAAGGAAATCCTACATCAATGAAGCGTACGCATCAAAGCTAGACGCATAGCGAGTACCGCAGGACCCAAGAATATCGCACAAGCTACATCGATTAAGTTTGCCATGACTTAGACTTCGCCTACACCCAACCCGAGGAAATCCTAAGCACTTGTTGTCCACCCGGAAAGCACTTGCGATATCAGCGGACACGTTCTGACCGTTTATCCCAACACGGGCTAACGATCAGTGCAAGGTGGTGTCCTCTTGGTTTGGATACGGTCAGTTTTCTTGGCTATCATATGTCTGTTTCTGGCGTCTTGCCACTACAGAATAAGTCTTAGTCCGCCATCGACTATGCTGAGTCTCATTTGTTCAAACATCCACGAGTTTTCGACTGGCTCATCAACTTCTCTAAACACTTTATATTTAAAGTATTCATCCCAGTACTTCATAAGCTGCAAAGTTAGTTGTGCGCTGCTTGTGAAGCCTCTCACAGAAATACTCTGAGGAAAGCTCAGAGAATTTGTTTTCCTTGCTGCAATACACAATCCGTTTAATAGTTTAAAAACAGCATCGCCAACATAGCTTCTTTAGCGCATCGCGACCCCACACTACCACTGTCACTCAGTGTCGACACTTCAGATATGGCAGTTAAGGCTACCTTGCAGCATCATGTAGGCGACACCTGATATCCTTTGACGTTTATCTCTAAACGTCTGCAACCTGCCGAACGTGGTTACAGGACGTTCGGTAGACAACCAATAACCAGCTAATTAGCCATATATCACTTTCGACTTCCGACCGTTGACTTAAGTGCTTGGCTTGACAACCGACGCCGACACTGCTTTTGACCTGGCAGCCACGGCTATTGCAGAACTAAGTGGTCCTGTGATTTCGTACGCAGATCCCTCTCAAAGGCCATGCTACCAGTTCCGCTGACATTGTAAGAAAGAAACATCCTTTGAGGCACATCTCTGGGCTCATCGCGCCGAACCGCACCACGCGAATGTCGACAGATGGTGTACAACAAGTTGTATGGTTTGTCTCATCCCGGCGTTCATGTATCGATTAAACTGGTAACCGCACGATTCGTTTGATACGACGCCAATTACGACGTTCGTACTTTGGCGGACGCAAGTTTCCACCACATGCGCGTCGAACGCGTCTTCCACCTACGAAAGGCTCGGTATACATGCTGACTTGCATCGACCGATTCACTAGATGGCCGGAGGATATTCCCATTAACACCTGCTATTCAGAAACGGTAACGAGAGTATAGTTAGAGCGCTGCGTCGTGTAGTATAGCTGTTCCACCATCATGACCATCGAACGAGGATCACACTTCCTGTTTATATTTATTATGTTGCTAAGTATTTAGGTTGCCGACCAGTCCAGGCAACGGCGTATTATCCGACCGCTAATGGCTTGGCAAAACGATTTCATCGCAGGCTCAAGGCAGTGTCACGTGCGCACGAGCATACTTCGTGGTATGAAACCCTTCCCATCGTCCTCTTAGATTTAATGAACGCTACCAAAACTGACATCTGCACAACACTAGCTCAGCTAGTCTTTAAACGCACGTTAGATTTGCCCTGACGACTGTTGTGTCCCAAGGGGTTCGACTTAACCGCTCCTTAGTTTGCGCTACGCGAGTCAAAAGACAACGCACAGGACAGGAAGTATATTTGCGAAACACTGCACGGTCCGACGTGGGTATGAAAACACTGATTACAGTTCAAATCACTGCTGAGTGCTAATTTGAATTTATCGATCTCAATGAATCACGGGACATGTGCGCGGTATTAAACAAGCGATTGTGACGAATGTTCTGCCACACAGAAAAACTCTAGTCTGATTGTAATTGAAACTGTGCTGATACAAGACACAAGGTTACTTGGGGAAATCGCGCACTTACTTTCCCGAACAAGAAAATTTGTTTCGTTTTTGTGCGCATTTGACCTTGGTCTGACCTAACAACAACCGGTGTCACTAGAGCAGTATACTTCCTCCTTCGATCGAGTTGCCCACCAGACGTGTGAGTTGCGTCCGGCTTCGCCTTGGGTGCAAAAGACACCGGTGCACGTGCCCGGAAAACAGTCCAATTTTCTCACGCAATGCTCCGTGTAGACGGTGTTCCACATCCTCTGTAGTAGTCGTACATCGGTTGTTTAGAGTATTAAACGGTTACAATTAACCGCGGTGGCCGAGACAAAGTTGTTACTAGCAAGTACCTAAAGCCAACTGTCCTGAAGAAAGCCACATCGCATTCGTTTTCTCGAAATGGTCCTCGCAAAGTTAGAACTAACCGCACAAGATTTAAGCCGCATGGCATCTTCCAATCAGACCACGATCCCGGTGTGCATGCATCAACAGCCCTGACATCGTCGTCCACAGCTGACCAACTGGCGTGGTCTATAAATTTGCAACCTAGTTAGCATTCTCCGTATACGTACAATCTAAATACTTCAGTTCAGTAGCTTTTAGTATGTTTGCCCAAGTTTTGGTCATATAACCTTTAGAAAATCAAAATGTCCAGATCTCCCGTAAATCGTGAAAACGTCAAAAATCACGAAAATACTAAACAGTATTGCACACAGATCAGTTCTTCATTATTTATGGCAGCTTTCCTGCATGCTATTTCAAGTCTTGCGTGCCCCAAGTCTTTTGTCCAATCGAGTGGTCCTTACCAGTAATACGGCCGAGGATCGTCGCAGCTAACGAGGAACCAAATGCGAAAGGTGCACGCTTTCCATGGGGTGAAGATCGTTTTAGCGAGATACCGCGGTGCGGAGGGAAAACAGGTCACTCCCAACCCCACCGATTGGCCGCAGCCGAGGTTGAGGTTCTACACCTTTCTACAGACAACTTCACGCACAGTGATAAGAAGTTAGTGCGTTGAAAATCAAACTAGCGTGTTGTTCATTCAAGCTCACGCATGCATCAATTCACTCTCTCCCCGAGGGGTTACATGCACACACTATCAGTGACACGCTCATTGGTCATGGGACCTTAGCCAATAGGACCCTCAGGATGTAAGCACAGAGCGTCTGTGGGGGACAGGTATGCTCCCGACTAGATTGACACACTGGTTTTAACGGAAGGCAGACAAGGATGAGAGTGTCAGTGCAAGAAGCCACCAACAGTACGCCTGGTCAACCTAGGATTAGGTATTTGAACGTTCTCCCTCAGCACTCCTTTAACTGGTCCTTCGTCAGAACGAGTTATCATTGATTCGTATACTGACATGGCCGGTATCCGGTGTCCATGTACCAAATTTCCAGCGCTTGTCCGAGCTGGCCGTAACGCATCGAGCGCACAATATGTGATCGGTCCAAGGTGCCCAGCACCAGTGATATATTTGAGCTCCAGATTAGTATTGCCTCTGGTCGAAACAATATACCGCATGAAGATAAAACTAATTATAATTATAACAATAATAATAATAATAATAGGCATAGTTCTCGGCAAGTGAAAAGCTTTGACAATATTTGTCACAGAACATACATGCACAGATGATATCACGCTCTCGTAAGAGCAATATCAATTTAGCTTCTTATATCTGCCGGCATTTCTGGCAAGGTATTGTCCACATATGTTCGCCCTATTCAACGGTAGAAGGCAAATTTGCAGTTTGTGTTTGCTGGAGACAATGCGGACAAATTCCATTCCTTGAATTAGTGATATTACACCCATTAGACGTTATCTGGGCTTTCTATGAATGGATGTTGAGATGACTTTACCCAGGAAACAACGACATAATGGTGTGTAGGAAGAGGTGGCTTCTCAACTTACTATGCAAGGATTGCACAGTCTCACACGACCTGATGCTAAAAGGCAGCCGATTCCACAGAGAACCATAGACGATGAGAGGAAAGATAGATCCCAAATATGCCTTGCCTCGTGGTATATTCACGGGGAAGGTCTTTGTTACCTAGGTCTCGCATGTAATTTGGTTTCAAGGTTAAGCTGAATCGATTGCAATGGATATTGTCGTGAATCAGATTGTACAGCGGTCTCCAGTTATCTTTTAGTCTTTGCAGCCAAAGTGGATAAAGCAGAAGATGCTGGCAGCGATCTAGAGGGTTTATGATAGAATTATTTCCCAATACCTGTTCAGCACAGGACCGTTGAAAGCTTTCTCTCGATGTACTGTCGGAGCTTCCTCATGTTGCCTCAGATTGTTGTGATACTCCCGGATAGAACGATTAACGAATTCAAATTATTCCATTGTAGCTATGCATCTATGCATGTTATGAGAAATGTAAGCGAAAGATTGTCTGGCTCCTGCCTTTCTAATAACATGGAGTTCCAAGAATAACTGATGCCAAGATCACGGGTAGACCGTTGTACACAGGGGCGTTCGCTGTTACGTGTGATAGATACTTCGGGTGTCAAGCGACCGCGACCTATGGTACTTGACGGTTGTGTTTAAAACGTCAGCATCCACTTGTCGCACCAAGTCTCAAGCGAATGTATTCTTGAGTGAGTGGTAGTTTGTTCGGATACTTAACTCTTCGGTACATGTGGACAAATGTCATATCCTGATCAAATAAATACTGCACGCCATGTTTGTTAACCGAACTGCTATCATTGAAACAAAGAATGGAAACTATTGTTCCGAGTGCACATCATTGTTTACCGCCGCTGGTAATTGGACGCAGGGAAGAGCATTAGTCGCTTAAGGTGATTATTTTAGTGGGAGCTGTCAGGTATGAAGATGACGGCCAACCCATTATTTTGTTGCAGACGTCAGAGAAATCCATCTGGTTCGGTAACCCTTCGTGAGGTACCCGATCGAATCTTTTCTGCATGTGCAAGTATAGAATTATAAAGGCATGGATCGAGTCAGTGGAGTCCGGTATGGGGTTCAGGTAATGCAGCTACCAGAATGTGTACAAGTGTTAGTCAAGGAAAGCATTTTAGGACTTGTCCATCAGCTCTAGTGACTTGAGGAACTTCCTTGTACTATTGTACCAATTGCGCGAATAATCCGGCTATTATGGGAGTGTTTTGGCTTAACGTGTTATTGTCAATCTCCTGTTTTGCCCAGGCCTTGTGGCGTGGGCTGCTGAATGAAGTTTTCCATTGATCTGCAAAGTGCTTGCATCTCAGTGAAACGGCAAACAAATACCAAAGGGAGCAGTGACCTACCAGGCCCTCCCAGTTCCATGGCGGGTGGGGGGGATGCTATAAGCTTCCAAAATAGACCGCGGATGAATAGAATGTGTTGCTTGACGGATATTGCGGAGAGCAATAGCATATTAGATGATTTTAATATAACTATAGCCTCCGTGCCAAGGGTCAAGTATGTGGAGAAGAGAAGCTAATTGCGCCTGGATATCGTCCACTGGTTCAGTGATCAGTGGAAAGTGTTTGTCTGTTCATCGAAAAAGAAACCTGGCCAGCTCTTTTGCATTACACGCAGTTTGTAGGGTTGCTTGATCTTTATATGTTTACACCAGCAATTGTAACTGCTAGATTTCAGAGCTGAGTTTGTGCGTCTGTGCAATCATTGCGAAATATCCGATAACTTTTTGGCGCGCGATCAACTTGCTGGATTTCTGACTCATCGAATGTTCGGCTGCATCTTTTCAAACGTCACTGATTCGTTTTTCTTGTGCAGCAACGAGGGTTATGGACTTGCTGAAACCAATGATAGATAAGCTCCATGGCTGTGCATGCATTGTTGCAGAGAAAGAGGGCATCCCAATCGCATGACTGGCTTATATGATGAAAGGCTTTCCATATAATACTGAGGCTGGTGAAGTAGGAAGGAGATACTTGTTTGGTAGCCATTTTAACGGTTAACAGTATAATGTTACCGTCGCTACCAGGGATGTTCCCTGAAACATCTTTCTTTACGTTGGCTATACCCAATGTAAACATCACGTCCAACGTGTACGTCAACCTAGTTTGTATAGTAATCCACTGTGTCCAACCAACTCTGACTGAATACATGAAGGCTCTGTGTACAGAAAAGAAAGTCTGAGGATACTAGTGTATCGTCGGTATGTTGAAATGACCTAACATTATACGTTGTTTGTGTTTCAACTCGGATGCAATATCGAAAGATGAGATGATGCGAACAACATTCATGGTTGATGAATTACAATGGAACAATGGAACAATGGTATATGACGGGTAAAAAAGCATACACTTAACGAGTCCCGCAGGTTGGCAATAGAAATACTGACAAATTGGCAAACCACATAAGTGGTTGAAGTAAGGAGTGTCAGTGAGATAAAAGGTAGAAGTATAACAGTTTTAGGGGGACAAAGTGGTACGACGCAAAACTGGCTAAGAAATTGTTATCGTTGGTGATGGTAGCAAATCAAAATGGAGTACTCACCGGTTCGCACAGATTTACGACCGTGAATTTGGGGTATAAATCCAAAGAGGCTGGTCAGCCTAAATATATACAAGCGTTTTCGTTCATAAAACAAAGCGCAGGGCGCTCAGTGCGACGTCCAATCGTTTTTTAAACGTATCTAATGTGGGGGCACAAACAACTGAGTTTGGAAGGGCGTTCCAGGGCCCGCAGACCCGGAGGGAGAAATAGGTTCTCCGACAGTCTAGACGACTGTACTGTTGGCTCAGCTTTAAACTGTTACCGCGAAGGTTAGTGTTCGGGCTGAGCTTCAAGAGGTGGCGGCATACGTGACTGGGATCGCTCAATATCTGGTACACTAGTATGAGGTCTCCACGAAGTCGCCGGTACCGTCCGCTGAACACTCCGAGTATCTCCAGTCGTTCCTGGTAAGGAGTGTGGCGCAAGCCCTTGACGATTTTCGTTGCTCGACGCTGTGGGGTCTCAAGCGCTGCAAGGTCACGTTTTAGCCAGGGTTGCCAGGCCTGGATTGCATATTCGACGTGAGGACGCACGTAGGCATTCAGCATCAAAGAGAAGATGGATGGATCCAAAATTCCGAATGCTCTTCGCAGGAGTCCAACGTGCTGGTTGCCACTTTTAGAAGCGAAATCTGACTGTTTGGAACACCCGAGGTCTTCCTGTACCAGCACACCCAAGTCGCGTTCCTGAGTGGTGGTCTTCAGATCGTGTGCCCCAAGCTTGTAGACGTGGACTTGTCGATGGCGGATATGAACAACCCGACATTTGTCCACATTAAACGGCAGGGCGTTTCTCACCGACCAATTCCAGGCCTCATTCAAGTCACACTGTAGGACTTCATGGTCGTCCGATCGTTTTATCGCCCGCCAAACCTTGAGGTCGTCCGCGAAGAGTAAAAATTTCGACGTAATAACTCTTACTAGATCAAGAACGAAAGACCGAGGGTGAACAATTGTTTTCGATGATTCATCTTCAGACCTGTACAATCATATGGGTGAAATCGCAATGGGCAAGTACAAGGGGATTAACGATCAGTTCAAATGAGTTTGATCACGTGTCGATCAAAGGCATGAACCAGTAACAAACAGCAAACTAGGTCTGAGGTACCGTTGCACAATTGCAGTTGCTGTCCGAAGGATCCGTTTTGGCTGGCCAAGGTAGCTGAACAGCTTCGATCAGCTTCTTTTGTGCACACAAAAGAGGTTGGTACAACCGAATGCTGATCGCCTCGGCAGTAGCAAGGGTCCGGAGGCGCAGGCCTTTCGACTGAAGTGGAGGGACCCTGTACAGTATTCGAAAGGCACTGACTGGGTCAACCTCATGCCCACTATCAACCAGATGAGCCATAACTGAGCTAGTTATAGCTCCAGTACCACCTCGACGCAACCAACGTGGTAGGTGCTCCTTAATGCGTTTCGACAGTTGCCGCGCCGTTCGACCGATGTAAGTAGCGCCACAAGCGCACTTGAACTGATAAATTACCATAGAAGCGGTCAGCGTCGGTAACTTGTCTTTGTTGTAAATACGGATGAGTGGCTCCGTGGAAAAGGTACACCTAAGTTTGGCTGCTGGAAAAGTTGACTTGACAGCTGTTGAAAGGCTTCTAGCCAAAACGGATCCTTCGGACAGCAACTGCAATTGTGCAACGGTACCTCAGACCTAGTTTGCTGTTTGTTACTGGTTCATGCCTTTGATCGACACGTGATCTATCTCATTTGAACTGATCGTTAATCCCCTTGTACTTTCCTATTGCGATTTCAACCATATGATTGTACAGGTCTGAAGATGAATCATCGAAAACAATTGTTCACCCTCGGTCTTTCGTTCTTGATAATGAAATGGGAATTTTCCTCTTACTAGATCGTTAATGAAAAGCAGGAACAAACGAGGCCCAAGTACCGAACCCTGCGGTACGCCACATCCCACTCGAATCGGATCGGAAAAGGATGATCGAACTCTAACTACTAACTGCCGTTCAGAGAGAAAGTTACCGATCCATCCTAACAACGGGTTGCGCATAGATGCAAGCAAACTTAGGCTCCTGAGACGGAGAACCAGAGAGAATCAGGGACATTTTTCAGCGGTGGATGTTCAATCCGTTCAGCTGTACACATGTGACGGAGTTAAATGAAACAGTCTCCACCATTTCGCTTACAGCGATTTTTACGAAAAAGGTGGTAAAGGGGGGTAATTGGATAGCAGTCTAATATATCAGCCAGGTACCACGTTTCGGTAACGAGGATTGCTTGAAGCTCGTTTAGGTTTACAAGCATGCTTAGGAAATACCGTTTGTTGATACTCCACCGGACGTCAATCAACAATAATTGGAACGTACCACAATTGGTGGAATCAGCGTTCGCGTCACTGTTGTGTGTCATTGTAATCGCGGCTTATTGGAACGGTAAATATGTGTGGGAGCATTGGGAACGAGTCCAATGCTAATAACCTTGCGGGTAGGGGTAATGTGCTGGCCGCCATTGCCAATGAACCTTGTGAAAGGAGAGGGTTGATATATATCAAGGATACACTGCGGTTGACTTGGCGCCGTGCTTATCTGGTCATGTGAAGAAATTGCCGAAATAATGGGTGCACCTTTTTGGCATATGCCGCGTAAGTAGGGAGTTTGAATGTTCGCGGTTCCATTCATATATATCCGTAGATTATAACATTTCCACTGCATTATCCCCTGGCCCAACTCCATAATGTCAGTCACACGAGCGAATTCCAGCATCTTGTCTTGTAATGTCACTGCAGCCGTTTACATGAACTGTGAAACCGAAGACATGGAAAATGTTCAATTGCTCATTTGTTCGCCGAGCTGCGAAATTGGTTTGCAAACGTTTCACCGTCATGCGAGACGGCATCATCAGTGCGTCGAGATATGCAGTGTAATCTCGCTGATTACACTGATTACACTGCATATCTCGACGCACTGATGATGCCGTCTCGCAAGACGGTGAAAAGTTTGCAAACCAATTTCGCAGCTCGGCGAACAATGAGCAATTGAATTATCAACCCGAGCTACCAGTTTTCCAAAACATGGAAAATGTGCTCCGACAAGTTTGCGGATCCTATACCTCACGTGGCTGCCCGCTTTCGTTGCATTCCGGATGAGCTGAAGCGAAGAAGAATTAAAGTGACTGCTTACACTCACATGGCTAACACCGTAGTTGTCGCGTACTCCTTCAATGCATGGACGCTCTGACTGCGACGGAAGTCTTTAAAAGTCGTGACGCATTGCAAAATGTACTACCGTCCAAGCACTGCGCGTTCACATGGCAGTCTGGCGGAGCGGAGCCTAGTTGTCTCCTAATGAAATACAAATACAAACGTATCAATTGGACACAGGTACTCCAGGCCTGTGATCCACACCAGTCTGGAAGTTACAAGCGGCTCATCAAATTGGACCACGGTAGGGCCAATAAATAGTGGCGGCGCACGAAGTTCAATCGGGTAAATCAGTTAAATACGGAAACCAGCCAAACGCTGTTCTCTCATTTACCGACCTCCTTGCAGCTTGTTGGGAATAATTTGTAGCGGGGTCCGCGCACGCTTACCCTGACATGGACAACTATTACAAGCAGCCAAGCAAGTAGCCAATTTTGCACGCAGTAACATAAATTGCTGCCGACGTGCAAGCTACGCGGAAACATGTTGTCATCAGGAAGCAGCGAGATCCTGAAGCCTTGCTGGATGATGATATTGGCTCCACAACGCATGCTTACAAAGCTTTTCCAATGCTTGCAACCGCACAGTACGCATGCAGCGCCTGTGGTGAAGCGCAAGTGTCTGTCATGTCCAGGATGGATTTAAACAGCAACCTCTTAACTTGGTGCCAAACCACATGCTCAGCTGTGTACGACCTATGTTATCGAATGGCAGAGACCATATCTGAATTGTCTGCTATTTAAGCCTTCTTTGAAGGGCATCGTTCGGAGCACTTTTTGTTAGGGACTTGGGGCACTGGTTCGTTCCAGACTTTCCTCTTCCCGATTGAGTGTTTTGTTAGGAACTTCTCCGAAAGTCCATTTTCGCACACTGTAGAGGAGACGCGTTGCAGCTCATCCGCAGTCGCTTCGTATAAACATAGCTAACTAGGTCTCGCAGATAGTATGAACCGGAGCTCGTTTGTAATTCACAGGGAACTAAATGTCAAACATAGGGGAGTGTACCATTTAGGTTCCTTTTAAGCGAACACCTGAAATTGGAAGGCGTTGTAAGATTTGTTCTCAACTGTAAATTCGATTGCGGAGTAACAGTTGCTTAGCGCCAACAGTAGTTGTTTAGTTTGCTCAGCAGTGTGTACAACAACGAAAGTGTCATTCATGTAGCGGTTATATGAATGCATATGGTATGTATTATACCTGATGATCTCTGTATGCAATCTATCCAATCCGCTAAGTATAGGTAAACGGCTGGCTAAACCACTCGAAAGAGCTGCATTCAGATTGCTTTGTCGAAATGTTGTTTTTTCTTGCTCTTTTGACACCGGCAGTTGTTCGTTGTGTAGTTGGGCCAACCATACTCGAAATACTACCAGTCTTAGTCATGACTGGCAATCAGTATCTCCGATTTCAACGAACCGAGGAGATAGGCCACAGGAGAGGTAATCACTACATGACACACAGGATGCATTTTGTAGTCTCCAAGGTAAGCAAAGAGAAACAAGCGTGATCTCGGAACTATTTGACAGAGAAAATATGCATGGCAAGAAGCGGTACAGAATATCCGAAAACCGAACCTCAGATAATCGAAAATTAATTGATGTAGTATTAAAAGGGGCAAATCAACATTCCATGATATGTGAACGAACTATTGATACCGGAATAATTCTACCTAAATTCTGGCACCAAGCATTCTGTTATGTGAACGAACTTCGTCTTCTAATTGATCTTTTCAAGTTATTAAGCGGAACTAACTATTTTACATTTCTCAAACGACGAATTCCCCTTATTCCATTAAACTGCGTCATCGCATAGTCAATATGTGATGCAAGCTTCCTCGCCTACATGTTGAAATTAATTTGTTGTCGGATCTTGTTCGCATAGGTCACTATGCTCTGACGAGTTGAAAACTGTCACGCAGAAACAAGCTTAAGCCTTCTGCAGCTAACCACAGACGCGTCGCATCTGTCCACCTGGAGATCACGCGAGCCAGACTTGATGGCCTACTGGAAACCCACGCACGCCTGTTGCCCGTAGTCTAAAACTTGTCAGTCTGCTGTCGGATTATATACATCAAATCGAACTACCAAAATAAAGGAACTAGCACGACTCGAAAAATCATCGATGTACAACCAAGATGAAGAACCATGTACTCGTGAAACCAGTAAGTATGTGGTGAATCTGTCAAATGGGAACCTAGATGAACTACTGTTAGAAGCATTGTCTTTCGGGCTAGGTTACACAGTGCCACTTAGACAATTGATTGGATTGTACGTTGAGGCTCAGTTTGAGAACTTAATTGCCCAGTTGTAGAACGTTCAAACAACTAGAACCGATAAGCTTATATGGTTTAGAAACAAACTGACTGATGTTGTCTATGAAGTAAAAAACGCTCCGATAAAAGAAAAGTGCGCGCTTACGAACAGACACCTACGAGCGTTACGCAAATAGCGCGATAAGAATGTCATTCTAATGAAGCCGGATAAGGCCTCAGGAGTTGTAGTCATGAACAACGATGAATACATCAAGAAGATGAGCGTAATACTCAGTAACACTAACAAAAGTAAACGACTGGAAAAGACGGATGAATTGACTGCTTTCGAATCCCCTTCGTCACTTAGAAATGCTTCATCAGAATCACGTGATCGACCCCAATACTTATAACGGTGTAAAACGGAGTAGATCAACTACACCACAGCTATATGGGCTTCGAAAAACGCACAAGAGCGGAATGCCGCTCAGACCGATCCTCTCGATGACGAACGCACCCCAACAGAAATAAGCTCGCTGGTTGCTTAATGCGCCTACTCCGCTAAAAGCTCAGTTTTATCCATATGGCCTCAAAGATTCCTTCGACAAGCTCGAACATCTCGATAAAATGAACTCGTCCGATAATTTGATGTGTTCTTTAGATGTGCAGTCCTTGTTTATTAACGTGCCGCTATACCAGACCGTTAACTACATCTGCGAATAGCCAGAAGAACATGGGAATTTGTGAAACGAGTAGAATGCATCAAAGTAAATGACCAATCGATGCTCTCTGTACGTTGAGTCACTTTTACGAATATTCCATTGATGCAAACTCTCAAATGTTATGTGATTACGTGCACGCAAGAACATCGATGTGGGTATTTCGGTGCGGAAACTGATGGAATTAACTTTACGGTGTACTTTAACTGACTATTCTTATTTAATGGAGTCAACTACAGACAGCTTGAGCATGTCGCGATGCAGTCCCCCTAAGACCACTCCTTGATGATATATTCCTCGTTATGATTGAGCGTGAAGCCATACGACCCAGCATTGCTACGTTATACTTCTTCTGTCGTTATGTGGCGGATACGTACATAATCTGTGAGTTAAACACCGACGTTTCCAGCCAGTTAAACCGGTTAAACGGTGTTCATCCATGATTGAAGTTCACTATCGAGATCAAAAGAGATGGTAAACTAGTCTTCTTGGACGTGTTGCTAAGCCGAAGCAATGAGTTGCTTTGGAAACAAGTGTATTCGGGAAGGCTACATGCGTATGCCAATATATACATTTTCTATGCTTTGTACCCTTGGGTTACAAAAGTAATCTTGTTCGCTGCTTGTATTTTCTTGCTACGAAAATTTGAAGCCAAGAGTCGCTGGAGGCCGAAAAGATCCGTATTCTTAAAACGTTGCAAGATAACCGTTACCCGACACCATTCATCAAAAAGTATGCAGTGATCCGCGATAGCCGTGAAGTGATTACTACTGTCCCTAGGAAGGACATGTTCCTATCAGTTCCCTTTAAAGGCGATGTTGCCTTTGAGCTGTTGACCGGAAGCATTTCCAATGCATTGGCTCGAATCCTTCCGGTCGCCTGTAGACACGTCCTTGCGGAAACCGCTCCTTTTGTGGCTCAACGCGTTAAAGACAGACTTCCAGTTCAGCCCCAATCTTACCTCTTATATCAGCTTACCAGCGCCTGTGGTGCGAGGTACGTAGGTCACATAACTAGGAGTTTCTCTGGACGTATTGCGGAGCGCTGCCCGGCGGTTTTGCGGAAAGGCATCGTCACTCGCTTAACAATTCCATCATGGAACATCTGGTTGGAAACAGACAAAAATAAGGACCGCTGATGCCTTCCAAGTACTTTATATAGTACAGCAACAGTACACTAAAGGTCTTAGAAGGCAAAACTTACCAACGGCCAAAGCGATCGCGTATAGGATAATTCAACCAGAATTATGCAAAGGCTTTGCTGCAAGGGCTTCTTCTACCTTGGCGCTAGTTAGCTTACCAAAGTTTATCCCTTCGTGCGCCCACAGTGCTCGCATGTTGCGCTTGGCCTTCCACCGATCAACCAATGCGTGCATTCTCACATGTGTTGTTAGTGGACTATATTCATTAAGCTCTTGAGTTTCTGTCTGTCGTGATTCCACTATTCCCACCTCTTTGGCATCATCAGATATTTTGCTCGGCCCATTCATAGTATAATAGTAAATGCCTGAGGAGATTTTTGGAAAAGAGTACCTACCGCAAAATTGTGTTCTTGAACTCTTACTTGTTTCTAAAGTATACATGCTTTATATAGGGTTGTGGTTGAAGTTAGGAGTGTGCAATTACGGCTGATGTTGTATGCGCAGTCTCCGAACATGTAGCAGAACCACCATCCTGGATCTATGTCTGCCAGTTTCGTGGAAGCGTGAAATAATTGTTGTCGGTTCAGAACTACTTCGGTCAGCCTCCGCCTAGTATACTATGATTCCTAACTTAGCCCGGATCGCATAGTAGGATAACTGTGGGTGACATGAGTTGTGGACAAAACCTGTTTCACTGCACCCAGAGGACAACATAAACAGGCAGTCACGGGCGAGAATGACAAACGGAACGAACCAAAGCTGGAAGGCTGCAACCGTCTGAACCAGGCTTGACTGTCTTCCCCAAGTGGGCCAGCATGTTACACAACGTGTCCACCAACGCACGTGGTGTGGCATAGGGGTGTTTTGCTGTGCCGGGGTCTTGAGAACCAGACACTCAATGCAGCGCGCAGCCGCATCGAATACGTAAATGGTTGCCTGAATTACAGGACAGACGCCTACCGAGCCTTACCTGCGGCACATGACGGCGTCGTTAGCCGATTACCCCTACAACATGTGACTTCTGAGTGCTGGGATTGTCTGAGTGCTACTGAGTGCGTGTTCGTCTACAATATGTGCAACTGACGCAGGAGACTTTGCCGTGCAACTACTGTGTATGTGAATTCAGTGCGTGTTTGATTTATGCTTTCTGTACTCTGGCTGCATCTGAACTCTTTCATAACTGATCTTACCAACAGTTCTTTGTCTTCTACCACTTACGGATGTTCGTTGCCTACGCGCTGTCAGTGCGATACGCTAAGATTACTGTATAAATTCAACCTAAGGGATAGGTATCCGTTGGGTGATCAAAACCTTACGTCCGTAAACCTCATGTCAACAAACGCAGTGAGTAAGGTCTATTTTTGCCTTACGTCCAACTGGCCATACCGCATAAATGACTGAGAAATGTTCGCATCGCCGCTGAGATGGCAGTATTTGGATACAAGGTGACATGCATGCGGTACGGGAATAGCAGCGGATTCTTACCACGAGGATATAAATGCATGGGTGTGCAGCATTTGTCGTGTAACTCACCAAACTAGCCACCTGCATGAAAAGGAACAGCATTACTCTGCTAACACCTGATAGAAAATCAACACGTTTGTCGGTGCCTCCATATCACTCGTGATTTGACCGCGCTAAATCAACTTCACAAGCAAGATGACGGATTTCGTGAATGCCTAGTGGAAAATCGCATTTCTGATGAACGTCACGCTCTCAGGTGGGCACCAACTGTCGTGCACCTGCAGATATCTAAACAGATGAATAAGTCAATGAACAAACAAACGCTGCGGAATGTCGGCATTGAAACCATTGGTCTGTCCTACTTCCTTTGCAATTGGAAATTCCGTGACTGCCTGTTATATGTTTAAGGGGTACGTACCTTCATCTGCAATTGATGCCACGCACGCAACATCCACTTGTTTGTAATCGTGATCGCCAACCGAACTTCCGTGGGCGCGTGGCCCACGTGAGTACACGCCATTTACCACGGCTTTCCCACTTTGCGCCGCAACCATGCACCGATAGTCTAATGCGATGGACGATTGACAATCTCCTGTCTCCTGCCACGGTATTTTGTGTGTGGTGTCTGCTAATCTTCTATATTGCCTCTGTGCTGCTGCACAAATAATACGTATCCAAACTTCACAGACGTAATGCAGACTGTGAGCCTACCACCGAGCTTACAAGCACCACGTACAACACAGTTTACTACTCCGCTCTGCCAAAATCAACAGCCGTCCGGAGAAGTTCCGAACAAAACACTCAATCGGGAAGACGAAAGTCTGGAACGAACCAGTGCCCCAAGTCCCTAACAAAAAGTGCTCCGAACGATGCCCTTCAAAAGAGACTTAAATAGCAGGCAATTCAGATATGGTCTCTGCCATTCGATAACATAGGTCGTACACAGCTGAGCATGTAGTTTGGCACCAAGTTAAGAAGTTGCTGTTTAAATCCATCCTGGACATGACAGACACTTGCGCTTCACCACAGGCGCTGCATGCGTACTGTGCGGTTGCAAGCATTGGAAAAGCTTTGTAAGCATGCGTTGTGGAGTCAATTTTATCATCGTCCAGCAAGGCTTCAGGATCTCGCTGCTTCCTGATGACAACACGTTTCCGCGTAGCTTGCACGTCGGCAGCAATTTATGTTACTGCGTGCAAAATTGGCTACTTGCTTGGCTGCTTGTAACTGCTGTCCATGTCAGGGTAAGCGTGCGCGGATCCTGCTACAAATTATTCCCAACAAGCTGCAAGGAGGTCGGTAAATGAGAGAACAGCGTTTGGCTGGTTTCCGTATTTAACTGATTTACCCGATTGAACTTCGTGCGCCGCCACTATTTATTGGCCCTGCCGTGGTCCAATTTGATGAGCCGCTTGTAACTTCCAGACTGGTGTGGATCACAGGCCTGGAGTACCTGTGTCCAATTGATACGTTGTTATTTGTATTTCATTAGGAGACAACTAGGCTCCGCTCCGCCAGACTGCCATGTGAACGCGCAGTGCTTGGACGGTAGTACATTTTGCAATGCGTCACGACTTTTAAAGACTTCCGTCGCAGTCAGAGCGTCCATGCACTGAAGGAGTACGCGACAACTACGGTGTTAGCCATGTGAGTGTAAGCAGTCACTTTAATTCTTCTTCGCTTCAGCTCATCAGGAATGCAACGAAATCGGGCAGCCACGTGAGGTATAGGATCTGCAGACTTGTCGGAGCACATTTTCCATGTCTTCGGTTTCACAGTTCATGTAAACGGCTGCAGTGACATTACGAGACAAAGTGCTGGAACGCGCGCTTGTCGTTGACAGTATGGAGTTGTGCCAGGAGATAATGCAGTTGAAATGTTATAATCTTCAGCTATATATGAATGGAACCGCCAACATTCAAACTCCCTACCTACGCGGCATATGCCAAAATATGCACCCGTTATTTCTGCAATTTCTTCACATGACCAGATAAGCACGGCGCCAAGTCAACCACAATGTATCCTTGATATATATCAACCCTCTCCTTTCACAAGGTTCATTGGCAATGGCGGCCAGCACATTACCCTACCCGCAAGGTTATTAGCAATGGACTCATTCCCAATGCTCCCACACATATTTACCGCTCAAATAATCCGCGATTACAATGACACACACAACAGTGACGCGAACGCTGATTCCACCAATTGTGGTATATTCTCATTATTGTTCATTGACGCCAGGTGGAGTATCAACAAACGGTATTTCCTAAGCATGCTTGTAAACCTAAACGAGCTTCAAGCAATCCTCGTTACCAAAACGTGGTACCTGGCTGATATATTAGACTGCAATCCAATTACCCTCCTTTACCACCTTTTTCTTAAAGGTCGCTGTAAAAGAAAAGGTGGAGGATGTCACATGTAACCTACGCAAGTGTACAGCTGAACGGATTGAACATCCACCGCTGACAAATGTCCCTGATTCTCTCTGGTTCTCCGTCTCAGGAGCCTAAGTTTGCTTGCATCTATCCGCATCCCGCCTAATTCATCAACCATGAATGTTGTTCGCATCATCTCAGCTTTCGATTTTGCATCGGAATTGACACATAAACAAAGGAAAGTTGCAGGTAATTTCAACGTACCGAAGATGCACTGGTATTCTCAGACTTTCTTGTCTGTACACAGAGGCTTCACGTATTCTGTCAGAGTTGGTTGGACACAGTGGGTTACCATATAAACTAGGTTGACGTACACGTTGGACGTGATGTTTACATTGGGTATAGCCAACGTAAAGAAAGACGTTTCAGGGAACATCCCTGGTAGCGACGGTGACATTATACTCTTAACCGTTAAAATGGCTAACAAACAAGTATCGCCTTCCTACTTCACCAGCCTCAGTATTATATGGAAAGCCTTTCAACATATAAGCCAGTCATGCGATTGGGATGCCCTCTTTCTCTGCAACAATGCATGCACAGCCATGGAGCTTATCTATCATTAGTTTCAGCAAGCCCTAACCCTCGTTGTTGCACAAGAAAAACGAATCAGTGACGTTTGCAAAGATGCAGCCGAACGTTCGATGAGTCAGAAATCCAGCAAGCTGATCGTGTGATAAATTGGGATAGGATATTTTGCAATTATTCCACAGATGCGCGGACTCAGCTCTGAAATCTAGAAGTTACAATTGATGGTGTGAACATATGAAGATTAAGCAACCCTACAAACTGCGTGTAATGCAAAAGAGCTGGCCAGGTTTCTTTTTCGAGGAACCGACAAACGCTTTCCATTGATAACTGAACCGGTGGACGACATCCAGGCGCATTTAGATTTTCTTCTCCATGTACTTCACCATTGACACGGAGGCTATATTTATATTAAAACATCTGATATGCTATTGCTCTCCGCAATATCCGTCAAGCAACACATTCTATTCAACCGCGATCCATTTTGGAAGCTGATGGCATGCCCCCACCCCCCATGAAACTGGGAGGGTCTGGTAGGTCACTGCTCCGTTTGGTATTTGTTTGCCGTGTCACTGGGATCCAAGCACTTTGCAGATAAATGGAAATCTTCATTCAGCAACCCTCGCCACAAGGCCTGGGCAAAACAGGAGAATGACAATAGCAGGCCAAGCCAAAACACTCCTATAATAGCCGGATTATTCGCGCAATTGGTAAAATAGTGCAAGTAAGTTCCTCAAATCACTAGAGCTGATAGACCGGTCCTAAAATGCTTTCCTTGACTGACACTTGTACACATTCTGGTAGCTGCATTACCTGAACCACATACCGGACTCCACTGACTCGATCCATGCCTTTATAATTCTATACTTGCACATGCAGAAAAGATTCGATCGGGTACCTCACGAAGGGTTACCGAACCAGATGGATTTCTCTGACGTCTGCAACAAAATAGTGGGTTGGCCATCATCATCATACGTGACCGGTCCCACTAAAATAATCATCTTAGGCGACTAATGCTCTTCCCGGCGGCCCAACACCAGCGGGGGTACACAATGATGTGCACTCGGAACAATACTTTCCGTTCTTTGTTTCAATGATAGCACTTCGTTTAACAAACATGGCGTGCGGTATTTATTTGTTGAGGATATGATATTTGTCCACAAGTACCGAAGTGTTGAGCGTCCGAATGTACTTATTCAACAATACATACAAACGCGTGAGACTTGGTGCGACAAGTGGATGCTGACGTTTTAAACACAACCGTCAAGTATTATAGGTCCTGGTCGCTTGATACCCGAAGTATCTATCACACGTAACATCGAACGCACCTGTGTACAACGGTCTACCCGTGATCTTGGAATCAGTTATACTTGGAACTCCATGTTCTTAGAACAGAGTGAGTACAAGATAGCACGAGCCAGACAATCTTTCGCCAAGATCTCTCGTAAAATGCACACCATCACAGCTGCAATTGAACTATTTGAAATCGTTAATCGTTCCATCCGGGAGTATGACAACATAATCTGAGGCAACATGAGGAAACTCCGACAGTACATCGATGGAAATCCTTCAACGGTCATTTACTGAACAAGTATTGGGAACTAATTCTATCATAATCCCTCTGGATCGCTGCCAGCGTCTCCATCTTGATGCAATTTGGCTGCGAAGACTAAAGGATAATTGGAGACTGCTGCACAATCTGATTCATGGTAATACCCATTG
This sequence comes from Dicrocoelium dendriticum, assembly GCA_944474145.2. Lineage (NCBI taxonomy): Eukaryota > Metazoa > Platyhelminthes > Trematoda > Plagiorchiida > Dicrocoeliidae > Dicrocoelium > Dicrocoelium dendriticum. Next base: position 2,021,730 of record OX104061.1, on the reverse strand, counting down.
CAGCCGATTCAGCTTAACATTGAAGCCAAGTTACATGCGAGACCTAGGTAACAAAGACCTTACCCTGAATATACCACGAGGCGGTCTAACTTTCGGCTCACTATGTATGCTTCTCCGTGGAATCTTTTGCCATTCAGCATCAGGTCGTGTGAGACTGTGCATTCCTTTTGCAGTAAGTTGGGAAGTTACCTCTACCTATACACGATTGTCGTTATTTCGCGGGTAAAATCATCTCAACATCCATTCAATGAATCTCATAGAACGTCTAGTGGGTGTAATATCATCAATGCAAGCAATGGAATTTATTCACAGTGTCCACAACATACTCAAACTGCAAATTTGCCTCCTACCATCGCATAGGCGAACATATGGGGACAATGCCTTGTCAGAAATGCAGAAAAATATAGGAAGGTAACTTGATATTGCTCTTGCGAGAGCATGACATCATCTGTGCACTTATGTTCTGTGACAAATATTGTCAAAGCTTTTCACTTGACGAGAACTATGCCTATTATTATTATTGTTATAATTATAATTAGTTTTATCTTCATGCGGTATATTGTTTCGACCAGAGGCACTACTAATCTGGAGCTCAAATATATCACTGGTACTGTGCACCTTGGACCGATCACATATTGTGCGCTCAATACGTTACGGCCAGCTCGGACAAGCGCTGGAAATTTGGCACATGGACACCGGATACCGGCCATGTCAGTATACGAATCATTGATAACTCGTTCGGACAAAGGACCTGTTAATCGGGTGCTGAGGGAGAACGTTCAAACACCTAATCCTAGGTTGACCAGCTACATTCAGGCGTACTGTTGCTGACTTCTTGCACTGACACTCATGCTTGTCCGCCTTCCGTTAAAACCAGTGTGTCAATCTAGTCGGGAGCATACCTGCCCCCCACAGACGCTCTGTGCTTACATCCTGAGGGTCCTATTGGCTAAGGTCCCATGACCAATGAGCGTGTCACTGATAGTGTGTGCATGTAACCCCTCGGGGAGAGAGTGAATTGATGCATGCATGAGCTTGAATGAACAAGACGCCAGTTTGATTTTCAACGCACTAACTTCTTATCACTGTGCGTGAAGTTGTCTGTAGAAAGGTGTAGAACCTCAACCTCGGCTGCGGCCAATCGGTGGGGTTGGGAGTGACCTGTTTTCCCTCCGCACCGCGGTATCTCGCTAAAACGATCCTCACCCCATGAAAAGCGTGCACCTTTCGCATTTGGTTCCTCGTTAGCTGCGACGATCCTCGGCCGTATTACTGGTAAGGACCACTCGATTGGACAAAAGACTTGGGACACGCAAGATTTGAAATAGCATGCAGGAAAGCTGCCATAAATAATGAAGAACTGATCTGTGTGCAATACTGTTTAGTATTTTCGTGATTTTTGACGTTTTCAAGATTTACGGGAGATGGGAGATGATTTTCTTAAGGTTATATGGCCAAAACTGGGGCAAACATACTAAAAGCTACTGAACTGAAGTATTTAGATTGTACGTATACGGAAAATGCTAACTAGGTTGCGAACCCATAGATCACGCTAGTTAGTCAGCTGTGGGCGATGATGTCGGGACTGCTGATGCCTGCACACCGGGATCGTGGCATGATTGGGGGATGCCATGTAGTTTAAATCTTGTGCGGTTGGTTCTAACGTTGCAAGAACTATTTTAGGAAAACGAATGCGATGTGGCTTTCTTCCGAATATTTGGCTTTAGGTGGTCGCTAGTAATAACTTTGTCTCGGTCACCGCGGTTAATTGTAACCGTTTACTACTCCAAACCCTCGATGTACGTCTACTACAGAGGATGTGGAACCCCGTCTACACGGAGCATTGCGTGAGGAAAGTGGACTGTTTTCTGAGCACGTGTACCGGTGACTTTTGCATCCAAGGTGAAGGCGGACGCAACTCACACGTCTGGTGGGCTAATCGATCGGTATAACATCCGTAGTCGAAAGATGAAGTATACTGTTCTGGTGACACCGGTTGTCTGGGGAAGTCTAACGCGCGTCCAAAGACTAGCTGCGCTAGTGTTGTGCCGAGGTCAGGTTTGGCAACGTTCCTTAAACCTAAGAGGACGATGGGAAGGGTTTCAGACCACGAAGTATGGTTGTGCGCACGTGACACTGCCTTGAGCCTGCGATGAAATCGTTTTACCATGCCATTAGCGGTCGAATAATACGCCATTGCCTGGACTGGTCGGCAACCTAAATATTTAGCAACATAATAAAGTACAGTAGCATTCACTAAGCACTTCTGGCAGATTAATTTGTTCTCACAGACGAGTATGATACAGTGATTAAGTTGTACCACATAGTTGCTCCGATTGTCAGGACTAGGATTAGCCTTGCACACACGCCACGGTGCGTCTTTTACCAACACGGGTTTTCGAGTTCTGCTTCGAATGAATGATATTTCTCCTGCAGAAAGAAAAGACATACTTGCTGACGCAGATGTGATCAGATCACGAAACTTTCCAATTTACTCTATCCACGTAATAACGATGGTAACACCTCCCAAATATCGCTAGATAGCTTCTTCACCTATTTCGCTCAGTATCTCATGTGGTCTGCTTACACAAAGGATATCAATGTGTTTCGGCGGGTACCAAACATATCACACAAAGACAGCAATTATCTTGAGGTGATCACTCAGTTCTAAGGGGCTATCTTTCGCTTAGCCTTCATGCGCCTTCCTTTCGTGTACGCTAACGCAAACACTTTTGGCTTGTTTTTGACCCGGAACCTGAAGGGCGAACAGCCATGACTGAAGTACGGTGTGGTCGTAATAAAATCCTGCAGGTCAACTTAGAACCACACATTCGGGTTGTCGGAACTTCCAGGTCGTGAAAAATGAAGTTATGTGAGATGTGAACAAGGCTATATCGTGGTTACCGGATCCTACCCGAGACAGAAGTTCGTCTCTGTGATGGATGTCAGCGGACGACAAGGACACCTGCATCTCAATCGCAGATGGTACTAGAGTGTTTTCGCATCATTCACTGCTTCACAGTGAGTCAATGAGGTGGTTCAGACGTATCCAGACTCCTTTGCTAGGATGACCGTTTCGATCAACGGATATACCATGTTTCGCGATTTCGGCATTGGCAAATTCTGAGTGCAGTGAAGATTAGGTTCAAAGCTTATGATGCCCGACGCAGCCGAAGTCCAGTAACCTTGTTTAGGAGAACTTGTGCCTTTGTGCGCATGCAGCAAAGATTCTGTACTCTCAATATTACTTACAAGGACGTGTGTTTTGGGTGTGACATCGGGCGGCCTGAAAAAGTTCTGCCCCTACTCGTTTCTGGGTGGAACAGTGACGAATTAATTTCTTAGTGGTCCCGTAATTCTCTCCCTGGTCATCGCTTTGTGTGTAATGTGTGAGCTGTTATCTCTAGTTTCGACGGCGCAATCAATGTTGTCATCTAAACCGTTGTCATGAAATGGTCTGGCCGGATTTTCCCTGTCTTGCAGTTGCGTAGAGGTTATCGCTCTAAAAGGAATTAAAAAGGTCGTCTAATTTGATGCGCATGCCAGCAGTTTAATGCATTTATCGACATTTGTCTAGATTGAAGCAACCGCTTCACAATCTTCTGATCACATCCTTTGCAACATGGCGATTTAGGTAGTCCCATGATTGATTGCAGTACGAAGTTTTCCAAGGATTGGGCCTCGCAAATACATCACCACGTCTGCTGATCGTGGGTAGTCCTTTCGCAATCAGCATATCTTCCGGACTCCTAGAAGCCATGAATACGGATTGTTTTGGCTATTGATTTATTCCAATGGTCTATCAATCCATACTTTATCTGTTTAAGCTGGCTCCACGGTATATGCAGGAAGATGGGGACGAAACAGTACCCATTCCAATGATGAGCTGTTCATAGCAGAACTGCTTCTGCCTCATGAATGAACGCCAACACAACGCGGAGAAGTCTCGGTTTATCGCATTGTCTTTCTGAGTTTAGATGACAGTTGACATGTAATGATTTGATCGGCAAATCTATAACACCCAGGATATCGCATAATAACTTTCAAATGCCTCACGATGTTGAGTTTGTTTACTATTATGAAAAGTATTGTTGATTCGGGAACATTAGTGTACTATGTAGTCTTCTAATTACCACCTGTGCAGCCTTAGTTTTGGTCGATTGCACCAATATTGCGAGTGAATTAAGTAAAGGCTGTGCACGAGAAGAATTGTCTTATTTATTTGTTTTGGCTCCGATTGGATTTGTTCACTCTTATTGTTTCCTGGAGGCATTGGCAATAAAGACTATCTAGTCAACACTCGGGCCAACATCCTGATGATATTTTGTAACAGTTTAGATGGTAGAAAGGGCCCTAATCATAATTGTTCGAATAGGAATGGGGTTAGTTTCTTCAGGCGTATCTGTGCGAGTGATGGCATTGACGCACCGAAAGACATTCAATGTCACAGGTTACCCTTTTAACGAGTTGCCCAGACTCCATCGTCCGCCTGCAAGTAGGGCATTTCGCGGAGGAGTAAGGTCAAAACTTTTCCATATTTCGCATGGTGAAGCTTTTTGTTGTTTTTCACTTGCTCAATCGTTGTCACTGTAGTTTCGTATTTCCGAGAGATTTCAAGTGCACTCTTACCCAGTTGAAAAACCATACAGGCTGCACAAAACTAAAGAAATTGTGAACTGCCATTAAACAGCATCATCTTATCAAATGACTGCTTAGCACACTTAGCATGAAAAGAACTAAGGTAATTGGAACTATGCATTCCTGACACCGTACTTCTAGCATACAATTAGCTCAGCTTAATGCACATTTTTGGCAGCAACTTCACTGGATCTTTTCCATCCATCCCGTCAGCTTGTTTTTGTCCGTTAATGCCTGTTATCTAGATGGTGGAATGACTGGCTACAACTCAAGGCCAGTGCTCGTAGCTATATTGTTATGAATCGGCGCGCTGAATTGACTGGCTCTGACGTAAGTGTGCTGGTCACACAACATGATGCTTCACAAGACATTACAGAACAAGTTAAGTGCCCGTAGCTTCGGCCCAATAGTCGCTCCGAGTTGTGGACAGACCTACGGAGTAATAATTGGCACAAGGTTTCTGGTGGCTTCTTTATTTGGCGATCTACAGCTTTGGTTAATGACTGTTTATCATAGACTTGGATATGGCTTCCGTTCGAGACCGCAGGTGATTTTGAACGGCTCATGATTTGGTAACCTTTTTGGTTGAGTTTTAGGATAAATGTGCAAAACTTGTGGCGTGGCGGTACTATGTGATCCACCAGAGTAATATACAAAAGATGCAGTGCACTGGATAGCGCTTGCCATCTTGGTTCGAATGAGTGTAGGCACGCGTGTGCGCGATGCGAGTTGGAAGGGTAAATCCGGTCGACGTACGAAAATAGACGTAATAGTAACGTACAAAGAGACAACTGTGCCAACTGAAGGACCGGGATGAAGCCACTAGTGTTTGGAAGTATGAAAGAGTAATAGTTACGGTTGATCTACTAATCGCACAAACTAGCATATCAGCTAGAAGTACTTTTCGGCGCATCTGGCTGCAACTGCCTCCTGAACGCTGCTTTAAGACAATTGAAATGTGGTACATTGCGCTAGTCCCGTGTACGATTAGCGGATTGCAGAAAATATTCGTTAAAAACTCCAGCTGCGAGTGCATTGAGAAGCAGAGCCAGCTGCCATGAATGTTGCAAGCAACGCTTCATGAACATACTGTACTAGAGTGTAGATTCAAGGTATAGTGCAGGGAGGAAGGAATGTGGAGCCATCTCAAAGTACTTCTAACAGTATGGAAGCACGCAATCTGGAGATCCCCAAAGTCACTCCGTAGAAAGCAAAAAGTACGCACAGAACGTTTTGTGGAAGCTCGATACTGGCTGATTTTCTTTGGAGCACTGTCCAACCGAGAGTACACATATTTCAAACTTACACCCGCTGATGTGCACGGCAAACCTTACAATACAAAAACACGTAGAAAGAATCAAGTGTATACACTATCTTTAATTTTCCGCATTTGGAAACGCAAATGGAATTTCTAAAGTACGCCAAAGATCCCTGGATGAGTAACCACGCAAGTCGTCAATCTGAGCAGACAGTAAACCGGATTAAGAAAACAGGTTTAATTTACAATGCCCCAAATCTGAGGACCAATTAATCACGACTGAAGGATTAACGAGTCAGAAAGATACCGAGTTCAGTTCACAGTCCAGCAATCGCTACAAAGCACCTGTGCATGTGCATTCCAGCTCACGAAGAATGTGCAGAAACGGCCGATTTCGCTTATCAGCATGCTGGTTAAATTCGTTTACTCAAATGTGATCCGGACTCACCTTGTTGTGGGTATAGGTATCTTGGCTAGTGCAACCACAATTATGTAAGTTAACGCCGCAGACCAAACTACGAAATAATACGTACAAACGATAAGCTTTTGACAAAAATTTTCAAAGTAATCTAGTGACCAGATGGAGGAACCAAGTGCTAACAGTAGGAAGTCAACCGGTTCGGGTGTGGTGCATGAGCCAATGCTGTAACAAGTTACTTGAAAGCTCATACTATTGAGATGCACAAGTCAAAACTTCTCTCTCAAATTGGAGAATCGATAACAACAGAATCTGTTTTTGGTCCTTTCCATCGTAATCTCATTTCAGAATACTGACCAACACTCTCGGGTACTTATGGAGGTAGCTGCAGAACCGGTACGAAACACATTCCATGAAGAGGTATGGCGGACATACAAACAACATACAAAGTATGTGGTAGGTGCTTTTTGAGCGAAAATCCCTAAGATCTGCTATCGATTACCTCCTGGCAAACATCGGCGCTACCTGCTCATTCGTTTCACTACGGGTATGCAAAATGGAGCATGATGGCTACAAACCTCGGCCCGAATAGCGGGTTACCCACATGTGTGTATAATCGTCATTGAATCATTGTCCTTCATCTCCTGTGAGGAAAGTTGATAGGCCAATGCTCCGTGCTACAAATAGTAGGCCGGCATAGCATGGGATTTTTCTAGAGGTGATGGGTAGCTGCCCGTCAATTCGACCCATTGGTAATGGTAGTTGCCACTGTCTTTCCAACAAAATGGCCGGCCGTTCTGAACGTGCTGATAACTTGTTAACACATTCCGAACCATCTGCTAACTAACGTGGCACTTTGCGCAGAGGACCAATCTGAGATGCTGAGAATCACACATTCCACATGGCTCCAGTTCGTCATACAGTTACACGGAGGAATCCTTAACCCAAATGATACATCCTGGATGGGATGTTTCGAAACCGGTTCCAATAACATTTTAAAGGGTGAGGCAGAACTAGACTGATTATGATTGGCACCTACTTATTATTAAGAATGGGTGAAGTACAGCTTTAATCCTTATATTTCTTCTAAACCTGTATTGAAGGGCGTTTTGTTGCAAGCGCTTCAGACGCCGTCAGGTTGTGGTGCGTCAAGAGTAGGCACTACTGCACAGGAGCCAGTAGTATGGGAGGAATAGGAAACCCGGGCGCTGGCATGTCAAGCATGGACCAAACCAATGCCGCGGCATAAGCCAAACGCCAAGAAGCGGAAGCTGGATGTACATTCAGAGGAAAGTCAGAAACAGAGTTTGGTGAAGGCTTAGAGCAAGGGCGCACCACATATTTTCCGAGAAAAGTCATGACTGAAGCTGTGTGTGATCGGATCCAATGCGAGGTGAAGTAGAAACATCTACTTGTGAGTGTTGTCAGTGATGAAAAGTCGAATCAAATGCTTGACAATTCCCATAAGTTGATCAAAATGGTAATTGCAAGGTGAAAGCAAAGTTTCAAGTGGAAACTTGCCATGGCATGTGTGACACCGCAGGCGTGGTCGTATTGATCTTACTACAAGACCACATGTAAATAGAATTGATGTAAGGCTCTGCTTGTTACAGAATAAGTTGTCTAGTTATTGAATGTGCACAGCTTATACACATTCAATAAGTGATTAAGAATTATCTGAAAGCACCGTTATTAATCCAAATGGCACAAATGCTATAGGTTGGATGGTGAAGTCATTCTATATAGGTAAATACATAATACAAGAAATGTGAGGCTATCAGCGAAACTGCTGTTATTTAGGGCAGCTGAATTCCGGCATTCAAGAGTTCATCATATGTTCGCATCACCAAGTCATGTGGCATATGAGATCTTTGTGCACGTATAGCGACGTTTCCGATGGGACGTTCTTTCTTCTCTTCATTTACCCGGTCGTCTTCCTCCGCACACTTTGTGTTCGAGACCCATCTTCATAGAGGTTCACGTATCCCCTTCATCACCGCTTGTCGCCCATTTTTAAACCAACCGTTCTGCGTCTCTTGCATTGGTTGTGATATTTTCTTTTGACGTTTGCGACCTATGCATATATATGGTAATAGTCTCAATGAATTCTTGCGATTTCCTGCTTCTCTACCTGTTCACTTCAATCCATTTAGATAATAGTTCACTTTCTTCTGGTAACTGTTAAACAGTTCATAAATATTGTATCTACGGTTTGTACTCTATATCATTGACTATGGCCCACGAGGCTCACATGATCTCAAGAGGGCAATGGTCAACTAGTAACAGTCACATTATTTTTAAAAATCTTTTTCCCTCGTCTTTATTTCAACTGTTTGTTTCTCCTTTTCTAGTTACGGAACTGCCTTTCACTACTGGTATATGTGTGCTTTACCAGTGTTCCTGCGGTCTTTTTAAAAACTGATTTTTCCAGAATTGGATTATTTGTTTATGGAATATTCATTAGAACTTTCATTTGCATACCAAACTCGGATTAACTCGAATGTAGCTAAAAGAATAACTTACCGATCTTCCCTTTCGTAATCTATTAAACCCGTTTCAAATCCGCCATTAAAATGTACGTTTTTACTATGATTATGGAACATTTAGGTATTCTTGCGAACCACAATTATTAGTGTGCATAACTAACCATTCCGTCTGGGTAATTGCATTAACGTGCCATTTTCACAACCTCCCGAAACCTATTCTCTGTCAAGTTTTTACACATATTCGCTGATCATTTTTCGGTTTCTTATACCCCTTGGAGGTTGTTGTACTGGCGATTGAAGATAAATATGATCTTTGTGATCGATGATTTGGCATCAAAACGAAGCTAATCATTGGCTTCCTCTGAGACCTTCGATTGTTTTGTATTTTCGAAAGAGCGTCTGTTATCACTGGTCTCTGTGGCACTATAAATTGCATTTGGAAGAAATTTCAATCCTTCTTCCGTTGTACGACTTTGGTCTGAATAAACGATTTTAATATAATTGAAACTACAGCATTAGCATTCTTGCAACATGTGGTTCCCTGATCCTGCTTCTACTAGCGTGCACCGTGGAAAATTGTATATCATTTCTTTTGTTCTTATAGTTACAAAAGGAAACGCTTGTCACTGGACTCACTGAGAAGGTTTCATTAGCGTATGCGTAATCGGCTGTTGAACCGTTCATTGAGCTTGGCAATTTTGTTGCGCAATTATGTCGTCCTGCAGTTTAGAGGGGGTCTATTGAGTACGCATTTTTCTTCATGTTAGTATCGTCATTCGATGGACACGCGCCATATCACGTATTGTAAACGTGTTCGTGTGTCTTTAAGTTATCGTTTGCATAGTGGTAAAGCGGGGTCACTGATAACTTACGGCAAGACTGCAACACTCGGATGCAGAAAAGATTTGGTCGACACTCCAGTCGACTATACCATGTGCTTAAGCTAAACTGATGGCCCTCATGGAGGTGTCTTGACCGCGTTACAAAATCTCACGAAAAGTGTGGTTGGTTTTGTTTTAGAACTTGATACCACATTACGTAATCAATCCGTGGACGCCGATATCAGACCCTAAACTCTTAGGATTTTCGGACTCCATTGGTGAAAAAGTTAACAAATGCTTAACCTACTTCGCCTCTATGTTATGTGGTCCTAAGAACGGTGAGATTATGGTTCTACCAGGGGCTGCAGCATTTAATAGCTCGTTCAGCGTGCGACCCCAATGAAGCGCTCAGCATTGGCAGGTGACCTGGGGAGTTGAACCTGTCAAACGCACTGCGAAAAAGACTAAATTGCTGACGTGCATTCTGCGATGTTCTCACAGCCGAGCGAAATCAGCCGAGGCCATCCTGCACGAAAACTTTGAGTTCACTGTCAGAAGAAGCGCACGGCAGTGTTTGTAGCCTCATGCGGTAGTTGTGAGCACTGTTTTGTCGTAGGATCAGGACTTTGCACTCTGCTTGTTTTCGATTGACCACATGTAAGGTCTAGCTCCAGTAGAACAATCTCTTGCCTATCAAACACATTCTTCAGTAGATTGCTTCTCAAAATTATACTTCCGCCCTTCAGAAGGCGTCTACTACCTCCATGCTGGGTGCTACCTCCAAACCTACGGATCTTTCCCGAAATACCCTTCCTGCTCACATACTCAATTTACCAAAGACGCACGAGCGAGAGAACAATGGCGCCTGACGCAAAAAAACGAGTCTACATGTTGACAGCCCATTGCTTTCAACAGAGACCATAAAAAAGAGTTGAGATGACGACGTATTACTTGCCTTTAAGCCGCATCAACATATGGTCAGATGAGGCGTGGAATTGTGGACGATACCTCTCGAGGGACTACCCCGCATGAAAGCTGGTCCCAAAGAGAAGGATCTACGGATGGTCGTATTGTTTAACTTGAAGTACTGGCTACGTTTACATTACTTCCTACGCTCTACTTTCTGCACATTTATTGTGTTTAAATAATTGAAGGTGGCATAGAACGCTCTGGGACCTATTTTGTAGAACACAAAAATCTATCTGCATCTAATGATCTGACAACGTGGGGTCTGTGTGTTTCGCAACGTCGAGAAATATGCCGTTTATTTATTATCTTCCGCCTCTAATAGCATGTTGTGACAGCGTCATCAGTAAACACAAGTGAGTTTGAATTAACTATTTTCGAATAGATTCGAAGCCAGGGTAGTTGGCAGGAAGTTTAACAGCAGTTATTTGGTATCCGACACAAAGCGACCTGGTGAGAATGCAACTCAAACAAAGATTGTGGCCACACAGGGATATTTCGCTTTGTTTCGCTTTAACCATTTCATTTGGATTTATTCCCCATAGCGGATAGTTATGAATGGGGTATCAATTTCATTTCGTCTCTTCCGTGTTAACCAGTGTGGAGTTGAGTAACGAACAATTACCCTCCCTGTCAGGATTGTCGCCGAGACCAGGAAGGCACATTTGTGTGTACGCAATCAGTGCATCAAATACCGGTTTGCAACCCGTCTAATTACTGACAGTGTGTTCAATTTGGTCTAAAAGATACTCGCTTAACTCGTTCCAGCCAATGCTAAGTGATGATGATGTCAGATCGATGTGCTGCTAGTATCCAGCTTACGGCCAGTGTGTAGTTTAGTAGCTCATCCTCATAGGTACAAAGCAGACAGCTACCCCAAAACACCTTTCCGGTCAGAATTTACTTTCCCGGCTATTTTTCTGCCCAAAACAATAAGATTTCAGTTTTGACCTTCAAATCTAGATTCTACAGATTCTCGGTTACCATGGTTGAGTACTTGGCAAAATGTCTATGTCTAACATTCAAAGTCACATTTGTAGTTCAGTTACTAACTGGGAGTTCCAAGAATTGACTGTTTTAGCCTTGCTACTAAGCAAAATACTCACGCTTGGTTCTCACACACTCCCTCAGCTTCACCGAAAACATGAATTACATAACCTTCCCACGAAGAAATGAACCAAGGTACCCGGAGACTTGTTAACTAATAACGGATTTAATGTGCATCTTTGCTGGCACTTTGCATACCTGTTATTTCGGCCTACGCAATGAGGTCTAGCGCCGTGTTATTGCATCTGACTATAGACGTTAGCTCCTAAGGTGAAGTAGGACGTCAACTCTAAAGGACGATGTGCGATACGCCTATTCTCCGTGGGTTAAGAGCCTGTGTCTGTTACTTACCGGTTTCGTATGGAGGTGTATAGCAGACCAGATCCGCGTACACAGTGGAGGAAGCTCCCGAAATATTCACAGTGAATACCAAATTTAGCAGGTCAGGCACTGCAATGGTTCAGGTCGCCCTCTAGCACATGAATCTCAACGGTAAGGTGAGTTAATGTGAACTTGTTGATGAATAGCCTGGATAACTAAATAGATTTCCTGTTAGCTCAAGGGATAAAGACAGGTGAACCCTACCTGAAGTGATTTACAGAGACGCTAATCGCAATCCGTTAGCCATACCAACATTCTTGGTAACGTAGGTTTTTCCGCTTGGATGATAAGTTGCCCGACGTTGTTCCCAACAAACTCCTCATGTTGCACAATGATCTACATAGTTTATTGCCCGCATAACACGATTAACTGATTTTTCGTACATTTGTGCGCCCTGAGTGATCATTACCTGCACTCCTGGTCGTCCCAGAGATACACATTGGGGACGAATTTCGGTCACACAGGAAACACTTTTTTAAACTTGCGCTAACACATATCGTTAATGCATTCCACTTGATCGCCAATATAGCCCATACCCAGCGGAAACCGAATACCAACGCTTAATAACTTATTACTGAAATTATAAAGCTACACCGAAAATTCCTTCTGAGTGTCGAAAATTCATCCTAAATGTGTCTTACTGGACAAGATGTTTATTATCGGGCACTCGCACGTGAAAAATGTACGATTCTAATAAAAATTGGTGGTGTTGACAATGTCATATTTAGACATATTACGATATTTCCTGTTTTCCTCTCTGTAATTGAGCGAAAACAAGTCTAGCCTGGTCGACTGACCACTCAACTGTGCATACATTCATAGTTATCTAAGAATTCTACTGAATGCAATAACGATGCATTGCACGTAGTAAGATGCAGCTAGGACAGGACTAGACGATCTGTGAAACTATTGATATGTCTCAAGAGAATAAGCGAACCTACTCTGTCCGGTTGCAGGACAAACAGTTCAGAAATAGCTTTTTGTTCGTCCGAAGTCATCTCGTTCATCAAGAGACGTTCACATAAAGTTCATTCAGTCCGACGTTTCACAGGTGGTGATATCTCCATCCATGCAAACAATCTGCAGTGGAAGCAGCTAATTCGCTCAGCCAAGTCCTTAATTTTTACCATGTGAGTAAGATGTCGTTTTTAAAAGGAACACGAAATGGTCTGGTCCCCATCAGCTTTGCATGGCAGCTGCACATGTCTTCGTTCAATCCTTGAACCGGACTGTGTTCATTCCTCTGCTCGATGGTTGCCAGGATTAACTTGTGCGCCATTGTGAACTGCTCGACCGGTTTAATGCTACCGCCCTAAACCCTGCGACATCTGTGCACGGGCACCCACATAACTGGTCACACAAAAGCCTACTATAAATTTCATTATTCAGCACTCTTATCTACCCCACGATCACACTGTCCTAGTCACTTTCTGCCATTTGTTGACGCCAGTTCCCCTCCGGCGACTTTCTACGTCACGGCTATTTCCAGCCGTGCACTGCGAAATCAATCCGGGTTCAGATCGAAATTGCTGGAATACTGTGTCACCCTCTTTCCTCTCATTTCCTTACTGAGAGTTAACTACGATTTATGAACGAAAGTGACACAGAACGGAATTTGCGTTTCAAGCTTACACCACTCTCTTAATTATACTACTAGCTGCAGGATATTGCGTACTGCTCGCGCAAAACATGACACACCACAGCCGTTGGGATAAATAATGCCCACCGTGACTCAGTGGCTTAGGGTAATGATTTCTGCGAATGTCCCACTGGCCCAGCGTTTGAGTGCCTGCAAGCTCTGCTCGACGAAATCAAGCAACTTGGAAGGCGATCATGGAGTACAGGTTGTGAGGGTGGGAATTACCCGATTCCCGTACATTTCAGCTACGGTCCTAGTAGTCGAACTGACCAAGGTTCACTTCATTGTGAATCGCGGTCCATATTGGGATTGCGCGTCGCAATCCAATCACACAACGAGTATCTCAAACGACCCTCTAATCAGTCATTAACCGTTGTGTCAGGCGTTGCTTGTAGTGAAACGATAGCCAAAGGGGTACAGGCTTCGGCCACTATTCAAAGGGTCACGGTTTCGAGGCCAGCTATCTCCACCTGATGAGAGCAAAGGGCATAACAGGGCAGCGTGGTGTGCAGTGTTTTCTGGTGGGCAACACACAATTTTCACCTGTTTCGGCTAAGGTCCCAGTGATCGCATTGGCCAAGTTTCACTTCAGTGTGAATCGCGGTCTACATTAAGATCGCGCCTCGCATTCCAGTCACTTGACATGTACTTCAAAATGACCCTCCGTTGTACAAAGCGTTATTCGTCGTGGCTCGGTGGCTCAGGGCTAGCGGTCGCAACTAATACCTTAATGGCGTCGGATTCGGCGTCTGCTGTTTGCATGTGATTATATCGAATAGGTTAGAATCCGGTATTGGAGTGCAGTGTTTTCGGCCTGGCAACATCCGTTACAGAGATGCGTTTATTTTTCGTATTACATACACCTCAAACTACACTCCGATTTTACGGAAATCAAGCGTTGTGGCCACCAAAAATCTAGACTCGTTCTTTGTGCACAGAAGTGAACACTTGTAACCTGATCAGGCGGCGATAGCAGGCGGGAAACAGACACCAACTTAATGTGTGTACCTGCGTGCTTGTTTTGAAAAAACTTGTCGACGGTAATAACTTATCCTACTGTTAGATATATGCACATGTGCTGTAGTACGCAGTTGAAAACATGCAGAGCAATTTATTCGGCTTTAAACGTTCGGCACAACTTGGTTAAACCTAAGCTACATTTTTGCAGGAAGTAGGTGCTTTGATGTGTACATAAGGGAGATTATTTTGAGCCCACAAGTTTTCCTTGACTATCAGTGCAATTAGCCAACAGGCACTCCAAATCATCGCTGGTTTGGCACGAGTGAAGTAGTGGCGGCGTTCACAATGGCTAAAAGGGGTCCGAGTGAGCAGCGCTGATTCCAGTACCAGTCTTGTCGCCCCGACTAGAACGTAACACGGAAGCAGTGTGTTTCTTCAATCAGTTGAAGCCAAGGCTCCAACAAATGATATGAACATGTTAAATAAACCGTCCTAAATCACTCGAACTGCATCCATATTCCTGCCGTACACGATTGCGAAGTAACTTGGAGACGTTTGAATGACAACGGCTTACACCATCATCATCATCATTCAAAATGCACGTTATCTTGAGGTGAAAAACACTTCAGCTATTGTGCTATAATACTTAGGAAAAGACAATTACATGCTACAAGTGTACGCCAGCCGAACTACCAGTAACGGATGACCATCGTTCCGGAAATACCTAGCCGGCGATATTACCCCAAAAATATTTGGTTATTCACAAGTTATGCTATGAAATGAGGTCGGGGTTGGAGGGAGAGGCTAAGCGGGAGCGGGAAGAGAAATAAACTCACAGTGCAAACGCCACTGAGGTCGACTCCTCACCATGTCAACTAGTGTATCCAGCCAAACGTGCGCATCATCTTTCGGACGACAACCAGAGAGCCGAGAGGTTTCAACCGAGGCCAACTTCGAAGTAAGGGCCTTCGTTCCTCTCAAGCAAGTCATCGCTTGGCCACCCATGCTCTTCTTCAATCCACCCCCCACGGCTATTGAAGATCGCACACCGCGGAAGTCGGTGGTTTGCCTTGTGCAACAGGTGGCCGAGCTAGCGGAGCCTGGTGCGTGATATAACAGTGCCGAGCGGTTCGCTTCTTCTTCCTGCGCCATAAACAAGACGTCGAATACTCTCATTGCTTTCGAGGCCTTCACACCAGATCTAATCCAAACTGCGTAGGCACCGGTGATCGAACGCAACTAGCCTCTTTATCGCGTTTGATCTAATGGGCCAGGTTTTACAACCGTATGGCTGCATCGTACACTGTACCCTTCAGGGAAAGCTATGTTGCACCGGTACCATACCTGGCGAAGGCTTGCAAAAGCGCCTCTTGCTTTTGATACACGGTTTGTAACCTCGGCTTCAAATCCTTTGGCTCGGATCCAACGACCTAGGTAGTTGAACTTTTGAACGACCTCTAACGGATCCCCACCAAGGGTCAGCGCAGTAGGTGGTCTCTGACAATCTTGTAGGAAAGTCTTGCACTTTGAGGGTGCAAAGCAAAGCCAGAAACAGCTGACAGCCAATGATACTCTGCCCAGTGGCCACTTGGCACGTTTGTGAGCTGTCACAGATTAGGGCAATATCGTCAGCGTACTCCAAGACACGAAGTCGTTCTCCTGGGCACAACTCCACATTTTCTAAGTTGGGTCCTGTGAACGCGATGTCCATGATTTCGTCAATGGCAAAGTTGAAGAGGAAAGACGACAGCAGGGCATCCTTGTCTTACACCGCCGGAGATTTTGTAGGGCGACGACAACCAGCCGTAAGCCGTCTACCTACCCAAGATATGCGAGTAAAGCGTTATGTGAGCGATTCCATCCCTTTACAATCACGTCGCCTGGGTGGATGCGGTAACACAAATTAAGCAGAGATTGGCCGGAAACGTTTTGCACGCGACCACCTGGAAATATCGCTAAATAAAATTCGCCTGAATCTCTCGCATAGGGCGAGGGGCAATGCCCAACCCAGAAGACAGAATGGATGGCGTTAGAGTCAGTGCCAACGAAGCAGAATTGTTCGGTATTACTGTCTTGCGTCAACGTCGTCCACGTCAATTACACTGAAGGCAAAGTTTGGAATTTTCACCTTGCTGAGAATTAGGAAATGATGAACTTTGAAAATCCACATTGATACAAATGGCAGAGTTGGACTATGTGATTAAATTCCACCCAACATCTTGATCCAGCTCCTGCAATGATCAAGCATTCGGAAAAATTCGAGGGCTTTTCGGGACAGAAATTAGCTACGACCTTCCGAAATTTATCCTCTGAATTAGGCAAACTCCTACCGCTCACAACTTTTGCATTACCGTACGTATACACGTTTCACGTGCCAAATTTTGCAACTATCACGAAATGCTGGCTGACTCCGAAATGTTGCAACAGCGAATGGGCAAATTACAAGCACATACGGGGAAGCAACAACCCAGTCTGAGGCGTGTTCAGTAAAACGAATTTGGCACATTCGACGTTGCGAAACAAAACAGCTTATACAAATTTCAAACAAACTTCCTGTGAGTTGGCACTGATTATAGATTGCGTGTAGGGCGTTTGACAGCGGTGACGCGTGCTATTTATGCAAGAAGGAGTACTGCCACATTGTGATCAGATGACCTGTTTCGTGGCGATTCAATAAAACTGTGAACGTGACGGAAATGCTGAAACCTTAGTAACCGATCTCCACACATTAAAAGCCAGCTTTGTCAGGTACAAACATCTAACTTGAGTGGCTGAATTTCAAACCGTACTCGCCGGTTAAGTAGATTTACCCGCACACGTCTGTATTTATACATGTCGGTGCCTGTTTTATGTCTCAGAAGGTCGGTTCTGCTAAATCTGAATCAAGATCATTACTAGAACATGAGATGAAACACTCGCCGAGTGACATATGCACTTAAGTCCCGCAGCTTCGTCTGGCCGTTTGGTTAAGTATTCTGAGTCATTCTCATGAGGCCATATTCAGCTGGCGGACTATTTGGCTTTGAAAGAGTGGTTGCGCTTTTGGTGATTTACTAAAAAGCAAGCCAGAAGATGACTGTGCACACTGGACAAGCAAGGCCAGCAGGCGCACAGACCACCCGCAGTTTTAGTTGAGTCAGAAATCACACAGTAAACGCGTTTCCGCCTGTTCACGCCGCTGACTAAGCTGGAGAGCTTGTGTTGATTACTGCTCGGAACTCATTTAACTCACCGTGATTAGGATACCGCATAATGCATCCGACAAGAAAATTTAGCACCAAAAAACCCCTGACATTATCCGCAACGTCAGCTCGATCTAAACTTGGTCCAGGAGATTAGGTGCTAAATGCTTGTAGATCAAAATGTTAGGACACATACTTCTGTTGCAGTCTAGATATCACCAAACTACGAGATTAACTGACAATTTCGGGTTCCCTATCTTACAACTTATCGTAAATCTTATCATAAAATATGCCAGTCACTTTGTAATACTGTTCGACTATAACGCAGATCCTGTCACACGCTTGAACGTGTTATCCAGACCTGTTAAGGTTCATGGTGTACCTACTTAACTGAATACCCCCAGAAGTCACCTGCGAAACCTTCACAAAGGTGTTTAATACGTTGGTAACGCTGGAGTCGAAACAACATTCCATACATTGTAGGAGCAAGTCACTTCTAAGGAGCATCACAAACAAATAGACGTCTGGATTTGACATGGCAAACTCAAAAAGACTGCCCGAATACCGAAACTTGGACTACGTACGTGACACAGTCAATGTTTTGTCTGAAATTGGTCAGCAAGGACAAGGTGGCGCACCAGAATGCGTTCATGAAGCCATTCTGCACTAAACAAGAGCTCTTATACAGATATATGAATGGCCTTCGTATGGTACTACGCGGAATTTTACCAGTGGTTACGACTGAAAGTTGTACGTAATCATCGATGGAAGCAGCTGGTCTCACGTACGTTCCTCCAAGTTTCCACTGCCTATTGTCAGGTTTATCCAACAACAACTTCGCTGCAGCAGCTGTGTTGAAGAAGTTGTTATCCATGCGTATCCATTGTTCTCCTGGAGTCGATAACATTTGATCCAAGAAGCTGCAGGCAGCGGCTAGTAATCTAATAAAACCACTGGCCAATTTCCATAAGCGCTGTCTAGAGGATAACAAAGTTCCACCAATGTTGCACCGAGCGGTCATCGCTCGTATTTTTAAGGTTGTCGCACGGACCCCTATTCGGGAGATTTGACCTATCAATCTTCCCAATGATGCACAATTCCTACGTACCCCCGCATGTTGAATACGCTATCCAAGCTTGGCAACCTTGGTTGAAGCGCGACCTAGAAGCGATAGAGGCACCATAACGAAGAGCAACAAAGAATGTAAAGAGCCTGCGCTATCACTCTTACCACCGAAGGCTGAAGTTGCTGGGAATTTTCAGCGGGCGCTATCGGAGGCTGCGCGGCGATCTCATCTTAGAGTATCAGATACTGTGTGACCCCAACCACGTATGCCGCCATTTGCTGAAACTTATCCACAACACGCAGTTCAGGGGTAACTGCTTAAAATTGAAGGAACAATATAGCCATCTAGACTGTCGACGGAATTACTTTTCCCGTCGGGTTCGCCAACCCGGGAACGCACTGCCAGACTCAGTTGTATCCTCTCCTACATTGAAGGTTCTCAAAAAACGACTAGCTGTTGCTCTTAGTTCCCAATATTTTGTTACCTAAACTCCTCTATTATGGATTACGCCAAGCATGCTTTTCAACAGGATTTATGTATCAAATGAGCCTAAGTGAGCGACCATATTTTACTTTTCTCACTCCTTACCTCACCGATCACTGCACCACAGTGTCTTTCTGAGCGTTTAAGCTCGATAATTTATTTTAATTTTACACTGCTGTTAATTATCAAACTATTCATCTCGGCAGACGTTTGACAGATGACCCAGACATATTTTGATTTCATCATATTCACCGCAACCATCCTACGGGACGTGTCAAGCATTTGCTTTTATCCCGTGATAAATCATTGTTCATTGTTCAATTACCGTCCGACGACGCTGCTCCCTGTGTTTTCCAAACTTATGGAATCAAACATCGCAGGTTCGGTGATGCAGTAACTTGAAGATCACATATTTAGAGCGCCGGAGCAACACAGCTACCAACAAAATCGATGATGTACGACTAAGCTTGTAAATGCGTGTAGACGCTGGACCTAGGCAGTTGATGCTGTACCGGAGGTCGATGTCATGCAGTAGGACTTCGCAAAAGCATTTGATCGCTTAGACCGGCGAATTTTCCCTCGTAGGCATTGAAAATACGGAATTGGTGTCCCAATCCTGAGTTGGACGAGGAATTTTCTACCCAAACACCGGTTAGAGGTGAGAGTCCAGGTATCTCACTCCGATGCAAATGATGTCAACTGCGGTTTACCGCAACGCTCGATGTCAACTCTCGCCTATCCTTGGTTTTCGTAAACGATCAAGTAATATCAGTTGTTTCCGACTTCGTGTTATTCGCTGATAATATTAAGATGTGGTGGGCGATAAGAGGACCGGAGGACAACGAACGGCTCCAGTGCGATCTTAACACGATTTCGAACTAGTCAGTTCAGAATAACGTACGATACAACCCAGAAAATGTCAGTTTGTTCAACTGCCCCATAGGCAAGACTGCACATATTGGCTTGGGGCAAACCGATTGCAGACTGATGCCTAGGAGTTCGATCTTGGTGAGCTCGTACGGGGTAATCTCAAATATCCAAAATAGTCTGAGGCAGCTGCGAAAAGAGGCAGCCAGTACGTCGGCCTATTGTGGAGGGTTTTCGAGAGTTTTGCCCCTCCATTTTTCAATGATGTACAAATTCTTACTTACACTCACACGTAGAATACAGTATCCAAGCTTGGAAAGCTTGGTTGAGACGCGACCTGCCGGTGCCGGAAACACCACAATCAGCCTGACGCATTTGCGCACATCAACTGTGATACCATCTGATCCCACGCTGCGCTTTGTGCTATTACCTCAGTTATCCTTGCGAATACGGCATACGTTCAACGTTCCAGCGCCATTCATTTTCAGCGCTAGTTTAATTGTGCATTACGCGCCCGTCTACCGGCATTATTCATTATTCACGGAGTTCATCGCGCTTGCTCATTTCACCATACTACTCATTCGTAGTGCACCACACTCCTCCCCCTCTATAGTCTCCGCAGCCATTGACTTCACACGCAGTCTCTCCGATCTTTGGGGCTGCCCCATGTACGCCATAGTTTCCTCTCCTCGCAAGTGCCACTTCTTCAATTTGCTAGCATGAACTCGGCGCCTATCTCCGTGTCGTGCGATTGTGCATACGGAGTCTCATCGATCGATTATGTCATGTAATCCCATCCAATGCTGGGGACTTTTCCGCTCACTTGGGCCCCATGCGATCGCGCGTGGGCGATCTCTGTACTTTACTTTCCACTCAACCGAGAAGTCTACGGAAGACGGGATTTCTCCATCATCTGCGCCTGGGCTGTCTTCAGGTTTCGCTTCGCTACCCTTCTGTTATTCCGTCCATCCCTCGGCGGTAACCTACAGGTCGGCCACAATCCCACCTCTCGACACACAGAAATTCGGTGCGCGCAGCAGTAAATTAACTGAAATTGGGCGTGCCTCGTGGTGTCTTGGTTGGGCCCCCAGTGAGCTAGCAAGTGTAGTGATAGAACTTCTTCCCAATCTCCCACTTTCGCCGCAAACCATTCATTAATTATCCCATTATTCCTGTCCGTCACTCCATTTGTCTGTGGATGGTAAGGAGTGGTTCGTATCTTCCTGAAGCTCAGTTTCTCCAGACATATCCGGAACTCATCACTTTCAAACCATCGACCCTAGTCCGTCAGTATGGCCATCGGAATTCCATATTCCGCCATCACATGCCTTATCGTCACATGTGTTATCGTGTTAGCTTGATGATCCGGAATTTCCGCGGCCGCCGTGCAGCGAGTGAAGTGCTGGGTCATCAGAATTAGGTATTGATTGCGCTGTCTCGTTAACGGGAACAGTCCCATCCGGTCGATTGACCACAACTCATCAATTGCAGACACTGGATTCTCGAGCATAGGTTGTGGTATTCCTCGATTGTCTCCCTTCAAAAGCTGAGACTACTGACCAGGCAGCACATATGTATCGACGCTTTTTCTCAAATCCGCTTAGTAAGCTCACTGTCTAAACAACTGTGGTATAAACCATCTCGTGACGAGAGACCACCAACAACTTTCTCGATTTCGGTGGGATCATCGGCACCCGGGTAGCTCCTCGACCTTGTGTCCACGGCAGACTTCCGGCCTCGTTGATTTGCAGGTTTCCCAGGTTCTATACAAACAGCCCGAATTGTTTGCCTTGGCTTTTGGTTGTCACAGTTTGATTCATTATTCGGGTTGTTATCAGCCTGTTCAGGATTCTAACCTTTCGTTGCCCAGCTGCTAACCTCACCGGATCCTGCTCCAGCACCAAAACATAGAGGCCGAAAGCAACGTTCGGCAAATCGTCCTCACTCGTCAGGGGCGATAATAAACTTGTCGTTCCGCTGTCCTTCCCTTATATGTGGCTTATTGTGAAAGTGTATGCTTGTAAGCGCAGCACCACCTAGCCAACTTACCTCTGGGTCTTGGGAGGACCCACTCCATTCCAATGTTTTGTGATCTGTCCCGACGTGAAAACGGTGACGAAGTAGGGAAGCCCGCCACTTGTCCAGCGCCCAAATAATTTATAGACACGGCTGCTCTACTGTTGAATATTTGCTTTCAGCTAGTGTTAAAATTGCTAGCGTGTTCAATCTTCCCCTAATTTTGCTTCAGTACCGCACTGATTCCGACGTCACTTGCGTCTGTGGTCACACTAAACGTTTCTTCGACCACCGGTAATTTCAACGTAAGGTTCTGCCTTCCGCTTCTTTCGGAATATTAGCAAACGCTGGCTGAGCTTCTGGTATCCACGTGAATTTCTTCCCCTCTCCTAACTTGTCGTAAAATGTGATGCCAAACAGTTACAATTCCTGACGCATTTACGGTAGCATCCGGCACGGCTCAAAAATGACCTCAACCTGCGCTTCGAGGTAGGAGCTGTGGTCGCGTGATTTGTCAATATTTTCTCCGGCAGCAGCCTAAGCTCACCCTGACCCAACTTGTGATGAAACAGTGTAACCAACCTGTACCCCATTTAGGACCATTAATTCGTAATCCCGACTGTTGAATCCTTCGCAACATTGCTTCCAAATGGCGGCAGTATTCTGGTTCCGATTCACTCCATACACGGCCACATCCTCTAACCCATCCAGCTGGCGCAGCATCAAACGCCGGAAAGTGAAAGGGGCACTAGACAATCCAAACGGCAACTTTTTACATCTGTACTATTTCTAGCCAACTGTAAACGCGGTCTTCTCCCTGTCCTCGTGTTTGATCGCCAGCTGCCGCTAACCATATCTCAAATTCAGTATCGTGGATATCTTTGGAATCTGCAGTTTGTCAAAGATGTTTGCGACTGATGACATCTGGACAAAACGACAGTGAGATTTTGTTCAACCTTCTGAAGTCCGCGCAAAATTTGTATTTTCCGTTGCCCTTCTTCACCAAAACGATTGGTGATTTATACAATCTGTGAGCCTCGTCGATTACACCCGCATTCACCAGCTCCGAAATCTACCTTTTGTCTTCGGCCTCCAGGTGGATTGGTATTCTTCTGGGTCCATGCGGCCGATAAGGCTGCCGCGAAAGCGGAACTGTGTGTTCCAGCCAATCACAAAACCCGTAGGGGCTGTTGTCGTCTGTGAAGAGAAGTTTGTGTTGACCGACAAGCGATTGCAGGGCCATACTGGTGTGTAAAATGGCAATGACTGAGCACGCCTGTGTGGATCCTTCTCTACCTACGAGGAGTATAGACCCGTATATCGTCAGCAGCTTTCCTCAAGTCAGGTTGACGATGGCGCCATTGACTTGGAGAAAGTCTGCCCTTAGTATGGTCTGTTTAGTGTCCGGCCACAAGACGAAGAGATGGTTGGATGTATGACTCCCGCTAACAATCACATGCTCCGCCATACTAATTATGCGTATGTTCTGACCATCGACCATCTTCATCATCATGGAACAAGATGGGATATTCACTCCATCTCGATGGTTAATCAGGGAGACTACGGCTCTGGTATCGATTAAACACTTTTCTGTTGCTTCATTCCCCTCTACCACGGCTTCAATCACACATTTGTTCATGGCCCCAAGTATGCACTCGCCAACACAAGAACAGTACGGTTTGTAAATGTTATTCGGTGCAAACAGTGTATTGCGCCTTGATGGGCGTTGCCGATTTCCGTGTCCCTGACTCCCACAAAAAAGCATCTCCCACTTTGTCGCGTCCTCTAACTGGGAATTCGAAGTGCTCTGATGGCTTGTACAATCAGCTCCAACTTCCCTTCCAACCTGTCCAGGCGCTTTCTGTCTCTTTGGCCTTCGATTAGCAATATCGCCGCTGTTTCCTGTACCAATTCATTTACCACGCAAGCAAGTTCCACCACACCCGTTCTCTGGGTGGCGTTCACAATCTCCAATCGATCCGCCATTGTTGGAGGTAGACCGTCCGGAAACTGCTCTACTCACAGTTGTTGTCTTGACGCGCTGTCCAAATTTGATCCAAGAAGCCGCCGAGATGGACCATAAACACCACCGGATCGGCTCCTAGCTCAACTCGGGCTGCCTTGAATCGTCGCATCGTATCCTGGCGGACGGCTGGACTGCCAAACCTCGCAATCGGCGTCTCTTTCGCGGCGGTTCATTCCAATTTGAATGTACTTCTTATTGCCGCCTCCAGGATCGCCTTCGTCCGTCCCTTGAGTAGACCCCGAAGCGAAACCGCCTCCGTCCGCTCGAGCATCATCCCGACTGCTTCCGCGACACCTAATCCTCCAGAAATCTACGTGCATCTCCATCTCCATATTCGTCTCCTGTTGGTCACGAGGACAAATTCAAAATAGGCGACGTGGTGCGGGTCAACTGCGCACTGCAGAACGAACGTATACAGTGTATAAACTTTCTAACACAGAACAGCCGGACTCATGTGCGCACATCATTCGTGGTGCCATTCGATTCCACGCTGTACCCTGTGCTATCGCCACAGCTGGCGGTGACGGTAGGGCATACCTTCAACGCTCCAGCCTCATCTATTTTCAGGGCTTGCTGAATTGTGTAATACGCATCCGTCTTCTGTGGGGACTCAGCATTCACTGAGTTCATCGCGCCTGTTCGTTTCACCGTACTACTCCTTAGTAGTGCACCACCATGTGACTACGCTCCTAATTTGGATATGTTTAAAAAACGATTGGATATTTCTGTTAGCTCCCAACACTTCGTTACCTAAACCGTGCCATTGTCGATTACATTGAGCAGGTTCTTTTACGGGAGTTACTTATCACATGGGCCCAAGGAAGCGGCGTACGTGTAAGTGCTTTTTTCCATATTTTTCCAACAGCACATCAACCATCGCTGTGCTCTAAGTTGTTCCGCATGCTTGCATTAAACTCTTATTGTAGGCTTTCGTTTTTGAGCAACGCGTTTAACTCCTTAGATACTCAAACACACAACTCTCACGTCTTTTTATTTTGCAGTTTTTACCAAACAATTCTGCGGGACTTGTCAAGCACATGCCATTGTTTGTCGTTCAACTACGGGTAACAACTCTTGGCAAGTTGACTTAAACATGTTAAACTCCATTTTCAAATCCCTGATGCAATGTTCACTGGTTCCTTGGTATTTTCATTCGAGTCACAGGTAATATTTGATACCCCTGACCACCGTCTCGTATGAAACAAGGGCGACAAACTCTCCTCCCATTTTGTAGTTGGCAAGTTATTAAACAAGCAACCTTCAATCACACTGCCACCGAATCTGTAAAGTTCTTTTTGTGCTACAGACAAAATAATGTAACAGGCGAAACCTTCTTGTAATTCTATAGTCCCAAACGTACGATTTAGTACATATTGAAGTCTGCAAGCTAAGCGAAGTCCAATGAGCCGGGTATCAAACCCCCATCTTAATAAAGTTAATTATAATCATGAGCTCGGTCTTGTACGTGGCAACTGTATCTTACCGTATATGTGCTGGGTTATATTTACGACACCATACATGTAGCTACGCTTTTCTCTGGGCTGAGTGTTTCGATCCACCTTGTTTTAGTTGGCATCTATCTCCCTTTTAGCCTGACGGCCTATTTGACACATTTCATTTTGTGTACTTTGTCGCCCCACCGATTCATCTTGGTTGATTGCTCACGCCTCACTTGTTGGTTAGGGATCGATTTTCTGCACGGTGTTCAAAGCACCTTGTATGTGGAACGCTACCTTGTGTTAAGGGGCACAACCAGCTCACTGAACTATGTCTGCTCATGTGACATGCCTGAGGCGGTAAGTGACTAAATTTATCATCACTGGGTGTGTGTATTACTGACAGCTCTTCCACAGGTCAAGGCCAGGCAGAAACGAACTGCTACAACGGAGATGCCATACAGCCTTCTGTCTGTAGATCAATCGATCCGGTGACATTCCTCGAATTATCTCTACAGCGATCCTATACCCTCTATATAACCTTGTGCGCACTTGCACAAGCTTTCCACCAGTTTAGAGCTAATTGACCAGTCTTCGTCGTCTACTGTTGTTCGCCATGTTACTCGAGATTATCGGGTACAGACGTAACTTAATGCGAATGTCCACCCGAAAATTGATATAAATTTTAATTTGTAAAACGACGAAGCCAACTCGATAAAAAATATCAGATCGTTTTCTTTGATTGGAGTGACCGCTCATTGTTTGGATAAGTAGGGTCGAATTCAAAACGAGCAGGATTGCTAACGTTTCTTCTAAGTAATGGAAGCGAGTGGTACTTACTCTGTGACTGCTTCTCATTCTCAAATATGTTTGTAACTACGGCATCCATCCGCTGCTAACCTTGGTCATTATTATTCAAATTGTGATATAATACACTGACCGGCTTTTGCACTTGTACGACCCATTTCTAATCCTTAAAACCCAGCGAAAATGAGACTAATAGCTATAGAATGAGAATTGCCATCTGGTCGCTCCACGAAACTTAAAAGTTGACGATCAAGGCGACACCGCAACAATCGCGTTGGTGTGAATTCGTTCCTTTCGTCAGCAAATATAGCAGATGTTAACCAACTTCTGCATAAAAATGTGAGACCAATAGGTCAGTCATATACTTTCGGGTTCGGTATGACCTTTCTCATAAACTGGAAAACATGCAGCCTATCTATTTCAGACAACCGGGTTTGATTAGGCTATTTACCGAAACGATCTATCGCATTAATATTAAAAGTGCCGCGTAAGCTGGCAGTACCCCACTATCAACAAGAGTAAAAGCTTCACTCTCAAGTAGCTGCTAACAGGAATTCAGTAGCAATGTTGCCGAGTAAGATATCACGATAGCTCGATATGACTGTTGTAAATATCTAATGGGTAAAGTAAATCCACTGCCTAGCGCAGTCAGTTCTGTGATCCCTTTTCTATACTGAGTGGTCAAACAAATGAAATAAAAACCCAAAATTTAAGGTATCTGTAAAGGATACTTGTGGAAAATGGATGGTGGCCCAACATCTCGAAACTGATACACGGGAGCTGTACCACCGCACCTGTTACCACAGGTCGTATGACGTGGCTTGTATCAACAATCGCTAATGCCTTTGATCCCAAAGCCTCAAGTCACACACTTCTTAGGCTAAGGCATTACCTGAAAGCGTGTGCCGGCCAGCCGCTAACTCGTGTATGGCACGTTAACACATTGCGGTTAACATTTATACCGAATACAAAGAGACGAACATCACAAGGATTGCCAATACTTGTTGTAGAGCACACTTTTTTCGGGCGGCGTCAGTAGAAGCGAACTCGAATAATTCATCAGTTGGTCTTGGAGTACACAGCGAGCACTACGGGAGCCATCATCATCATCATCATCATCATCATCATCATCATCATCATCATACACGTTAGCTAGAGGTGGGGAACACCTCAGCTACTGTGCCGCAATACACAGAAAAAAGTAGAAAAAAAGCAACCGGTGCAAGCCGTATGAGCTACCGGTAACGGATGGGCATCGATCCAAGAAGCTACCAGCCGGCTACTGTGCATCAAAAAATATTATGCGAAGTTATACGAAACTAAATAATGAGATCGGAGTTGGAGGGAGAGGCTAAGAGGGATGGGGTGGGACAAAGAAACTCACAGCACGAACGCCACTGAGGTCGGCTCCTAGCCATATCAGCGTGTCCAGACAAACGCGTTCATCGTTTTTCTGACCCCAGCCAGGCAGCCGCGACGCTCCAACCGAGGCCAGCTCCGATGTGAGGGCCTTGATTCCTCTGGACGAGGTCATCGCTTGGCCACCCCTCCTCTTCTTCCATCCACACCCCCGGCGCGCAAACAACGCACGTCGCGGGAGTCGGTGGGCTGGCATGCGTAACACGTGGCCGAGCCATCGGAGCCTGGTGGGTGAAATGACGGCGCTGAGCGTTTCAGTTCCTTTTCCTGTTCCGTAAACAAGGCGTCGAACACGCTCGTTGCTCACGCGGTGTTCCCACCAGATGTGAGCTAAATTACGAAGGCACCGGTGGTCAAACGTAACTAGCCTCTTCAGGTCCGCTGCTTTAAGCGGCCAGGTTTCACAACCGTACAGTAGGGTCGAACGTACCGCTGCATTGTACACTCTACCCTTCAGGGCGAGAGTGATGTCGCGCCGGCGCCATAAGTGACGAAGGTTAGCAAAAGCACTTCGAGCTTTTGCTATACGGTTCGTGATCTCGTCTTCGATCCCAAGGGCGCTGATACAACTTCCCAGGTAGTTGAATTTTTGAACGACCCTGTGATGAAATTATAACCTCAGTGTCAACCGCTGCTGTGGAGCTCTGACCAAGTGACCATAACGAAAGCCGTCGAGCACTGTGTCGAGTTCCCCTCACAGTTCTAGCTATCTCTACCTGACGAATCAAATCAGGACCAAACCGGTCGATCGCGGAGTGCAGTGTGGGGTGAGAACAAATCCGAAAGTTTCCAAATCAAAGGATACTTGTGTTCTATACAGACAGAAAACGCAAGCAGAATAAATTATGGGCATTTTAAACTTTTGTATTTTATGTTAAATCATTCCGAAAATTCCGTCTTGAAGTAAAGAATTAACGCCAGCGCGCCAGGTGAAGCACGTCATCCAACTGTAGTAGCCCAGAGGGAACTACGAGCTTTCTGGGCTCAAGACCCTAGGACATTAGTGGCTTGTTTATGTGAAAACCCTACGACAGTACACGGGACATTAGCAATGGATGTCGATTGGTTCCATGATAAGGTATCGCATGCGTAACGCTCTATACGCGTTTGCCAATGCAGCGACAATCTGAGGAGGTTCCAGCTCATGTTAGCAGCGCAATATAACCGACTGAAATGATGCTTAATTATATTTATTACGTCGCGTGTGTCAGTTCATTAAACGTTCTTCAAAACCACACTATACCTTAATAATCATGTATATAGCCGGTGTGCCCCATGCTGAGGCTGATGTTGCATACGTGATGCTTCTTCACCGCAGTTGGGCTAAACCAACTTACACGTAAACTAGGTCATTTTAAGCTGGATAAATTTCATTCCACTTGATTTGGTTTGTTCTGCCTACCTGAATAATCTTCTATTAACTTGCACACGTTGCGTACGCTAACTGTGGTTATCTTCGTTAACTTTATTGCGTTTGTAGCATTTTTGGATAATTTGTGGACAATCTGTACCTATCACGGATGCGTTGCTATCCAACTTACTTCATATGCCAATTTAGCGAAGAGATATGTAGGCATAGCCGTATGCTTGAACAGACATATTTTATTTGATGTCATTTCAAGTGATTGGCTGTTGTTTGACATCCCCGGTGGGGCTACGCTTGATGAGCATGTCACCAAGTTGCCTAGCTGTCTAGTACTCACTACCACATCCATACTGGCTCTAGGAGACAATTGGTAGTTGCTGGAGAGAACGAGGTGCACGGTCCTTGTGACCGTGCTAGGCTCGAAGAGCGGTTCCATGCACTTAGTGTGAAGCGGACTACGGTCAATCCACCGCCTTGTGTGTGCTTGATTTCCAAATACAGCGTGCTTGCGTTTGTCGGTGATGAAACGTTGATGAAACGTGGCTCCCATCAACATGCTTCCCGGTCTTATTCTTTCTGGTTTACACCGGATATGGGGTGTGTGGTTGGAGCTGTGGGTGGTGCAGCGCAAACCATCCATGGTCCATCTGTAGGTGCATGCGTCCTGTGGCTGGCCACAGTGGCAAGCAACTCAGGAACCATGTGCCGCCAATCATAGAGTCGGCGTGCTCTGTACGCAATAGTACACTTCACCACCCCTTTCAGAATTGTTTGATCTCGTCAGGTGGAGTGGATACGGCTAGGATACGGTGTCAGGATGTTTGGACTGTCTTTTGAAGTCTACTCTTAATAATCAAGTGTGCATCCCGTCATGAAGCGTAGCGTTGAAATCAGGTGGCATTTAATAATTGTCTGCCTTAGATAAGGCCCCATTAGACAAAATGACAAACATTGACTGCAAAGTGAATCACAGACCAGGTTAAGATTACACTTCTCAATCCCCTTACACACTGGGTACTTTGAAATGACCCCTCCATTTGTTTTACTAACTACGACTAGGAGCCCTAGTAGGGCACAGCACAAGTTCTCATCGTCTATGGAGTGATCCCATCCGTACGTACCATATTTTGAAAAACCATAGTGACCTTTATCATTATCTGAAACAAATGTGAGGGGTCACTAGCTGATACTGGCCAACAGTTGTAGCCGGATGGAATGCCGCTGGAATTTCTCTCTCTCTCTCACACAAGAAATCTCGGTGGTGGGAAACCCCTCTGGCCTACGTCATTTCTGCACCCACGTTATCCATTATCTTAAGAACGAGCCGACCATGCGTTACACCGTCTGCAATAGGTGAGCTTAATTCCGCTAATGGAGTGCCGACAAGACGCAGATAAACACTGTGCTCACCAGCTCCCGTGTACACACTTTATACTGCCGTCTCATCTAAATCTGCTAATGTATTGCATACAAACCATTCTACGTGACTCGTCAAACCTTGGGCTTTCACACGTATTATACGGTTGCTCCAGTGTTCCACCGCATAACAATAAACTCATAAGTACCATTGGGTCTGGCTGTGGTTAATATCAACTGGAACATTTTCTGGCATCTTGTTCGGTACGCATGAAAGAACGTGATCTACGTCCCAAGTCTCGTATGCGGTCAAAATCAGTCTTGTTACCACGTTTCAGAAATATTAGTTGATCCAAGCAAATTAATCAAACCACTCAGTTGAACCATGCCTCGCACCATCGAGGAATAAAACGTTTATTTTGCTTGTGTCTTTATTTCAATATTCGAACTAAAGTAGCTAGAACGTAGACTGCTCGCTCTCTTAGACACAACTGCACAAACATCTTATACAATGTGTGGAAATATAATATCCTTTTTACCGATGAATTCCACTCTGTACTTTGCTTACAAACGTGTTAGTACTTGGCATTCGGAAATCTGATATTTGATTAGAATGACTGAGTGGGATTGCAAGCCGAAAATGTACTAGTTGATCAGTATGCAGGTTATTTGAGCCAAGCGGTTCGGATTAACAGTTAGTTATACGAAAGTATGACTAAAAATGAGTAAACGGATTTCGGTATGATTCAAGTTGCGTTATCGCAATTAGATTCCAAGCTGCATAGGTAAGTTACCAATCCGGAAAAGCACCAAACGCGCGTTTCGCCCTATTGGGGCTTGTCAGTGGTGCGCATCCATCGGTCCCCTACTGGGGATCGAACCCATGACTGCTAGAGGCTAAGGCCAGCTAGCCAGCAGCTTATATCACTGAGGCATGGGGGACGACAGCCGACCAGTACGAATTGAAACCTAACTGCGATATAGTCCGACCCATCCTCCACTGCTGTGCAGGTTATTAACCATGCAGAGGACAGTGGTTGACCGTCACGGTCAGGTCTTCCCTTGCCAGCATTCAAAATTGCTGTGTGGATTCACGGCACTGGCAAGGGAAGGCCTGATCTTGACGGCCAACCACTATCCTCTGCACACAACAACCCGCACTGCAGTGGAGGATGGGTGGGGCTGTATCGCAGTTAGGTTTCAATTCGTAATGGTCGACTGTCGTCCCCCATACCTCAGTGACATAAGCTGCTGGCTAGCTGGCCTTAGCCCCTAGCAGTCATGGGTCCGATCCCCAGTAGGGGACCGATGGATGCGCACCGCTGACGAGCCCCAATAGGGCGAAACGCGCGTCTGGTGCTTTTCCGGATAAGTAGCTTATCTATTCCGCTTGGAATCTAATTGCGATTAGCCGACTTGAAACAATTATGATTGCCTATGGTTATCAGCTAGACAAGTTCATCGGTGGTCTGTTTAACAGCTTGCGTGTTGGTGTCTGGTGAAAGTGTTGGACAATGGCCCATTCAGAGGGCTGAAAAGCCAAACGCACTTTTTGTGGCGAATTACAACTCTAGCTGATAATCACTATGCTGGAGGCGATCAACAGTGTGAAGTAGTTTCCAATTTTTTTGTCTCAGTTACCGGCATCGTAGATACCGAGAAGTATAGACAAGTCCAGCCATTCGCATATGAAGCTGTCTAACCTCTATAGAGCATAATTTGCAGACTGCATATCTTGACAAACCGAGTTCCCGTTTAATTGGAATGGTATTTAGACCCACATAATATTTTACAAATGAACAGCTTTATCGGCCAAATTTTCTCACTGCAGTGCCCGTAACAAAATAATACCATCTTTTATTGGCAAATAGCATGCTCCACGCAGAAAAATTCCCCGTTTCGCTTGACAAATTACTAGGCTGTCAGAACAGAAACAAAACGCTGCAATTGTGCTTTCGAATACAGCCAATAAGTCTATTAAACCAGCGGTCTGGAGATTTCTTCCGGTTTACCCGAGTTCTTCGGGGTAAAATTACGCTCACAGTTGCATTTCGTTCTACACTTAGGCGATCGGTACAGAATACTGGACTACATGTTGCGTTTAAGTGTTTGAATGGAGCAAAATCTTTGCTTGGAGCCTAGGCTGACCTCCAACTTACGACCGCTTCATGTGCTGAACCTTTTTGTCCGTATAGCTAACCACACCATCTGTGTCGTATTTGATGACTAACAAAACCAGGAACCTTTCGTTGTACAAAATAGAAGCTTGCTAGCATCAATCTGCTTCTTAGAACTGCAAATTTGACTCCAACTAAAGAAACGAAGATTTCTATCCAATACAATCCCATCTTCTCAGTTCAGAAGCAACCAGATCCTGAAGCTTATTTTCAAATGTTTTACAGTGAAAGTTCCAAACCACCAATTGATAATGCCCAAATTGATCTGGAATATCTTTGAAACAGCAAACTACTGCATACAGGTTGTACTGCCTGATAGATATTACTTGAGTTTCCACAGTTTCAGTTTGTCTTTGGCGCTAAAAGTACGTTTGTGCCTAACCCATTGAATGAAACTAACGGTAGACGGCGGATAATCGAGACTTTTCGAGGATAGTCTTATCCCTTATCATTCAGCGGTAGGCCTAGCGTATCTCAGTCCATGGCGTCCCACCAAGATTTCAGCTCAAAATCCAATGGTGAATTGTTATTGTTATTAAGCCTCTGGTGTGCAAACGCATTTAAATGATCTTGTGGATGCAGCTAGCCATCTATAAGATTAACATCCCTCCACGCACCAAGGTCTCCATACATTTGTCTTAACGGATGATATCGCGGGTTTCGTATATGGAATAGCTAACTTTCTGTCCTTCGTTGTAATTTTCAAATGCTGACCATTGGAGCGCAGGATTTATGCTTGTTCCATTAGGTCAACCGTAAGTTTACAAGTATCTCACCATAGCAACCGTTCCTTTGTCAGTAGCTTGCCTCCTTCCTTTTTACACATTTAAGAACAAGGTGCACGCTATTGTCTATACATTTCCGGTCATGTCTTCTTCATACACAAGCTGAGCAAGATCGCAGATAACAGTTCCATCAGCGAATACACAAGTAATTTCCACTGCAAAACACTGTGCATTACGTACCTCTCTAACAGTATTTGTAGTGTGCCGGAAACACGTACTTTCAGTATTTTGCAACATTGGAGTTTACAGTTGTTTAACCTTTAAAACGTCCACTTGTCTTACTGACGGCACCTCCGTTGACACAAATCGTTTTGGTGAGTACCTTGCTGCACCGTTTCTCTCTCTGGTTGATTCGCTTCCTGCTTTTGTAGCCTGTACAATATACCTTGGGTTCAGTCGCCTCCAACTTCTATACTGTACCGTATTTGACACGTCTCTTACGTGGCATTGATTTTCGACTAGTTTCCCAGGCTCCAGCCAACAGATCCGTCGTATTTTCTTCCGGCTAGTTAAGTTGAATTTTGACTCTGCAGATTGGTGAAATGCTACCGTCTTTCGTCTACTTCATCATCGGAAGCTGCTAGAACTCAACTTATTAGTGACCCACTGTGCATTGTTCGTGACTGACGACACTTGACCTTTGGTGTTCAACAGAGGTCACTTGGTCATGTGACATAACTATGGTGACTGTGTTCGGCTAGTAATGACTTCATAAGATAGTCGGTATTTTATAGTATATTTCAGTTTACAACCTCAGAGTCGCTAAACTATCATGTAGGGAAACTGTTCTCTTGAATAGGTTCTTGATAAGTACAAGATAACGCAAGCACGATATGCGGTAAGGCAAACTGCTTTATCTAAAGAATCACTTATGGTTTTGATCGTTACTTGCCGAAAGTCTTCTTCCAAAGTTTTCAACTATCGTTTTCATCCATTAAGTGGTGATCTTACAAAAATGTTGTCATTTTTTCCACACTGTCACAATTTACTTTAATTTAATCTCGCACTTTGTTGCATTCTAAAAATCTCGGTTCTTACTTATATCAATGTAATCGTCGACTCAACGAAAGCCATCGACATGTGGCCGGAGCCGCTGTTGGGATGACTACTGAATATATATCTTATTGTGTAACTACTGAAAGTGCCTACAACCTATATTGACTTGACTTGATCAACGCATGTGGAAATAAGGCGGAAACAATCTACAACTTGGTTTGAGTGCATCTGAATGTAGGATGGGCTCTGAATATCTCTAATTTCTGTTCCATTCAAGACACTGCTACTTAGCCAGTTCGTACAGGAATTTTGGTTAACGCTCATCTAGCAGCGATCATTTGAAGACGGTATTCGCGTTATGGTTTTCATACCTTAAGGCATGTCAGTAAAAAAGTACACTTTTCAGTCTATGAATTTTATCAAAGATCACCGACCCGGTCACTCGTAATGCAGTGTGAATAGTTTACCACAGTGTTTAGATTTATTTTGTGACAAAATGCGAGAGCAATCCGTGTCACGGTAGGGGAGGGTCAGTGGCACAACCATAACTCTCCTTGTAGAGTTGCTAATAAAATATAACTAATCGACTTTAGACTTTTAGTTATTCATATGTACTTTAGGCTAGATTCCTTAGACGTATCTGGAGATTTGAAGCACTGAGTTCCTTGTATTAACTTGAATAGCTACCATTACTGGTGGGATAGATAGCGGTTTTCCGTACTTCAAGGTTGCTACTATCTGTGTTGTCTAGATTAGTTAGGATTTTGTGGAAATGAAAATTGCTCTCCAATGGTCTGGATCAAAACTGAGAATTTCCGATGGGAAGCCAGTGATCATGATATTACGGGGTTGATGAGCGCCCTATGAAATCTTATTTAATGAGGGCTGAACAATTCCCAGAGCTATTCTCTCTTTCTTACTTGGCTCCGAATGATAGTACAATACCCCAGAGTAGGCCTTACGATAATTTTGAATAGTTCAAGACGTGTTTCAAGCAAGGAGAAAAATCTAGTGATGTAGCCGGATAGCTGTCTGACATTCGCGATTTGGTCGAGTACATATGCCAGCCGGTTGTTCTGGGTTAATCCGGTTACAGTGAATGGTTCGGCGGCAGTGTTCCAGGACGTGGTGGGTTTTCGCCTGGCAAGCGTTCTGTCTACAAAAAGCTGCAAAGGTCTGCTTAACAACACGGTGACGTGGCGGAGATGCCTTGTCGATAAATAAAGCCACTACCTCCTGCCTTTCCGGAGGATCTCACACCATTCAAGAAGATCTGACACTTCGAAGATTTTATTTAACCCCTTGTTAACTCGGCCAATTCACCGAACACAATCACTAATTCAACACAACCGTAAAATATTCACGCAACATGATAACTCACCCAAACACTTACATATATGCATACAACATATCTCCCGTATGTACCGGTTAAATGGTGACATTAGTGTTCAATGACTGATCATACCCGTCTGTATTACTGTGATCACACATTTTTAGGCGTGTACCGTACTGTCGATAATAAACGATTTATTTATTTATTTATGTATATAATTCTTAATTCATCAAAAGTAAAACTTGATGTGGCCTTAGAGTTAATTTGAACACTATATCGTCAATACACACGAATGCTTTCAACTTACTGTTCAAGCAAGTATTCACAAACCTCGGTGTGGCCACTGGTGGCCGCCGCATGTAGGGGAGTCCAGAGGTCTGCGTCTCTGCAATTCACATCAGCCCCATGTTGAATTAGTAAGGCGCACATCTCAACGCTGTTATTGATGCAGGCCTGTGGGTAAAGTTGGCAGTTACGATAAGCATTTCAGCTAAGTGCTTCAGTATGAAATAACGATGGAAGTAATCGTGACAATGTGGAAAGGACATAAATTTTTTTTCCTTCCTTAAAACAATGTTGTTTTGGAGACCATTTTGAATTTCTATACCGCTTAGCGGCAATAAGCCTTAATGAATGCCACTATACCATAGTCTTGTCAATGGTCTTCAGAACTGTGTTTATGCGGTTTTAAAATAATTCAATGCTATTGTGCGCTAGCGCAAGACATTTGCATACGCAAAATGCTGTGTTTATTACAGTGCATGACACAAGCAAGTTGGAAATATCCGTGAACTAGGAAGCACTGCTTTGAACTACTGACAAAGTATAACAAAGAAGTGTAGATTTGAAATTTGCTAGGACCTCAAAAATATAAGGTGTAAACTCGGCCAACACTTTATGACAGAATCTTGGGGGATACTGTTGAATGACACATAGAAAGCAAATACATCCTCAATTTAGAACCCGCAGAAGCCTGTGCCTACTGGTTAGTTCTCCGGCCTGCCCTTAGCTATAAATAGGCAAACGACGTTTATGATCGATTTGGGTTGACATTCTCTTCAACTCGAATCAAGTCAAGTCAACCAAACGCTTTATTCACCTAGAACGGGTGAATATTTAGCTCCTAAGTTAAGCGTTTACTCTCATCTCCTACTAAATTTCGTAGTATTTAGTCATAGTCTCAGGAATGATCACTTTGTGCACATTTTTAAATCAGGCTGTGTACAACTTTTAAGCGAAATTGTGACTTACTTGATGCAGCGGAGTCAATCCATCATCTTTGCATACGTTCGGATCCATATTCTGCTCCAAAAGTTGTCTAACTGAGGGAAGGCAAAAGCACTACTGATTGGTTTCTTTCAGAAAACTTAACCTGAATCTTACGGTTACTTTGTAAAGTGTACATTGGGCATGCTGCTCAAGACACTTGACATGTTTTACTACACTTACTACGTAGTGACACATTTGCTTGGGCTTATGTTAAAAAGATATAACAAGAAACTAATTAATTATACATATTTTATATTTGGGCTTGACAATAAACCACTCAAAGGCAACTGACACCTACTCAGTCAGAAGTGAAAAATGTTATTGGATTGAATCTACTTCCAAGATTAAACACTGATAAAGTTATCTGCTCGATAGTTTTGAGTTATTTGATGGGACTGGACATGTATGTATGTGCTGTAGGATGGAGTATCATAACAAAACAAAATGAACTTTGCCGTGAATTTTGTCAAATAACTCGAAACTGATGTAATATTTGCATGTATATGTTGGATGGCACTGGTTGTTTGTTAGCTAAAAAATGCAGGCTGAAAAACCTTGTTCAAAAGCGCATAAAGATGTCTTGTGAAGCCTATGTCTTAGTACTTTCCTCATTTTGTGTTTTCTAAGCCCACCGAGATATTAAACGAGTTTCAATTATGTCATGAGATAGTAACAGAAATGCAGCACGGGACGGGTCTAACTAATTGAATGCCTGACAATTTCGTTGAGGGCGAATCGAAGGCCCATCTACCAGAGATCGTTTGTTTACGCTGCGCACACACGCCTTAGAAATCAAAGGTAATAAACTTTTCAATTATTCCCACAACCAAACTATTTGTTTGGTAATTTCTAAGCGTCTTTTTGCGCGCCAATGTTGTTCAACATTGCTGATCCACATAAGAAAAGCTTCGATCGTTTTAATCATTAAATAAACGTTTGATTTCCTCCAGCAAGACATGATGAAT
Source organism: Dicrocoelium dendriticum (assembly GCA_944474145.2). NCBI lineage: Eukaryota > Metazoa > Platyhelminthes > Trematoda > Plagiorchiida > Dicrocoeliidae > Dicrocoelium > Dicrocoelium dendriticum. The sequence goes on along the minus strand of OX104061.1, from coordinate 1,983,567 downwards.
TAGGGTATCGCTTTTCTGTGCAACCACACAGTAAACAAGCAAAGGAACACTGGTACGTCCGTGATATAAACTTAAGGCAGCTGACTGTTTAGATGTCGCTACGAATGAATTTTCAAAAATCTACTTTCACCTAAATTCTCTCTAATTTACTAGGACATAATGCAGAAATGGAAAAAGATAAGATAGATTAAGCCAAAACTGCCATGATATGAGCAACAGCAAAATAAAAAGAGGAACCACAAATGGTAAAGTCATAATTATGCGAAAAGTATGACTTGTTCAAAACTGTAACGTCTTTGTCGGATATCTTACAAAGTTTATTGACCTAGATACGTCAAGTTAGGAAATTGATTAGTGCAGAACGAATTACTGACAGAATCTTTTCTTGTGATTTCCCAAGGGTGTCAAAGGAAACCGGCCAAAACTCGCTAACCAACTGTGCTTTTTCAGTTACGTATAAACCTGACCGATCACTGTGTGCGCCTGATTCCTCAAATACAGCGTGCTTGTGTTTGTCTGTGAAGAAGTGCGGGCCGGCTCCTTTGATGAAACGTGGCTCCCATCCACATGACTCCCGGTCTTATTCCTTCGGGTTTACGGTGGATATGGGGTTTGTGGTTAGAGCTGTGGGTGGTGCAGCGCAAGCCACCCATGGTCCCTCTGTAGGCGCAGGCGTCCTGTGGCTGGCCACACTGACAGGCAAATCCGAAACCGGATGCCGCCAACCATGGTTTGTATGACACTTAACTCGTTTTAGGTGTCTGAGTTTGGTTATGACGCTCATCATAACACAAGATGAGTTCCATTGGTCTTGGTTGTCAGAAAATTACTCCTTAACGTAATGGCGGAAGATTCGGGGCATTTAGGCACACAACCATCCTGGCGACACAGTTGGACTCCTTATTGTTGAACTGCAAGCTCGGGTGCTCTTTTCTTTTGACCTGCTGTTAAATAATAATTATCCACTATGTCTCTCTATTCATCTAAACGGGGTTTATGCAAGAAGACACCGACTGCATGGTCTCCCGGCTAAGATTTGCAGTAATCTCTGCGTATTTGACTTATGACCCATTTTGCATTTTGCTTTTTGCATTTTGCTTTTGCAGTTTGCATTTTGCTTGACAATGTTTATATACCCTGCAGCTGCAGCGGGCTGGTGTTCAGCTGCTTCGTCCTTGTCTCTAACAGAAGTTGCCAAGGCCGTTGGAATTTGATTACACGAGTTTCGTGTGGTGCCTGTCTTTCATGGTCATAAATACAGCCTGCAGCTAAAGTCAACTTTTTCCTGACATTCAGAAAGCGTTGGAGTAAAAAACGTTTGTAGGTTCAGAGCAAGTAGATTGTGCACCATCCCCTTTTCCGGATGGGTTAACAGCAGTGTCGATCCGGAAAACGCACTAGATTTACCAATTTTTCTTATTTTCCTAAACGATACACTTTGTTACATAAGGCATAGAGGCGCATTCTTTAAGTCAAAGCAAGTCACAATAAACGTTATACGCACCTGTGGGTCTATTTTTGTCAGTGGTTAACGCCGCTTAGTTCTCCAACATTATAGTATTGAGAACAGTTTTTAACAAAAGAGATGAAAGTGAAATAACGGATTTCCTCTCATGGCTACGGTAATGCAACAGACGCTTCTTTTTTTACGCCGCCTAATAATCGCAACGAATGCGCTAAAACACAGCTCCAATATAGCCATGTATTGCACGGAAAGGCCTCTAATTTCCAACTGAAAATCCGGATCTATGCAGAAATAAGTTATACTGAGATCCATCACCCTTAACCGATGAAGTAAAAGCAAGTCTACTAAGATACCGGCCAAAAATGCCTCAATGACCGTTTTAGCAACTGTTTACCAGTAGGCTACAACGGTATTACTGATACTGTCCTTCCAAGCGCATAATATGCAGTACCCTAACAGCTTGAACGGTTTTAACAATTGCCTAAGCCTAAAGAGCAAGCGGTAAAACTTTCTTTGCATTATTAAGTCATTTTTACGATCACGAAAGCGGCCAACGTCATTTAAACACATAGTACGATCTACTGTAGCGTACACTACTAGCGTGCAAGATCACATATGCAAAGCAGATAGAATTGCTTTGGAAACATTCCGGCACTCTTTCACCAACATTCTCTTGGAGGAGTTGTCAAAGCTTAAATATACGGAACGATATCACTACTTCCAGCTCAACCCACTATGGCTTAAAAGACTGAGCAGCAACCTCAGTTTTCTCTACAGTAATACACATTACGAAATCTTTGCAACCAGTAGGACTGTCATTTAATAAATTAGCTCAGTCCATTTAAATCGTAATAATAAGTGCCTACTATCCTTAAAGACTAAATTTGCACTATACGCATCGATAAGTAGCAGTCTGGAGATTCCCCGTTTCGCCTGTGTAAAATGCTAACGAAAATTATTTCATCGTACACCTACGCGACCGCTGTGGTTTGTTGAACTGATTGCTGAGTTCGAATGCTTTACGTGCTCATCGTCATTTTTGCTTGGCGCTCGTTTCGGCTGCAACTCGCGACTGCCCTGTGCGCTGTGCATCCTACGTTCCGGTAGCTAGCGTGTCAACTGTGTCGCCTTTTTATAGCTAGGTAACCGGGAAATCATTTACTGTAACAATAAACTATTCCCTGCAACCCGATCTGTCATTTCAATTCGCTCTGCGGGCTCCCGCTACAGGCTACTCGCTAAATTTGTGACCCCGACTCTGGAAGAATCTCAGCGCCAGATAGTACGAGCCTTTCTCCGGTGAACCCATGCCATTTACTTTTCAAATCTTTCTGTTTATTTTTGCATTCGGTAGTCTACTTTTGCGTCATTTTTGAACTATAGCCTCTATAGACCCTAAGGTAGCGTCTCTCCTTAGCGTTGTATCTCTCTGTGCCACCTTTTTGGAACGTAGATCCTCTTTTGTGATTCGATCATCTTGAGGCTGAGTTTTATAACTACGGAATCACTTCGAACTACGCAAAGTATAGCAGTCTCATGTCCTATCTCCGCAAATGCAGGTTCGAGACGTGCTGGTTTCTCAGACCGAAAACTGCCATGAGGCTCCCAAGGAGGCCAGGATTAAGCGTGTCATGCCCTCTGAGAAAGTTCGCCTGCAGCAGTTTTCATAGATCTGCAGCTGCGCGACAAACTGCCCTAAACCCTCCTACGGGAGATGCAGCAACTCCTTGGTTCCTCAACCATGGACGAGACTTTACTTCGCCGGCTATGGCTACAGCAGCTATATAAAAACACGCAAGCAATGCTTGCTATCGTGAGCTCCGTTTCGCTCACTCAACTAAAAGATGTAGCGGATCGAGTCATAGACCCATCACAGCCACAAAGCGATGCCAGCATGATCAGTACCGTCACGTCCCAGGGCACTTCTAACAGGCTTACAGTCAACCATAGAAGCCCTGCAAACACAAGCTGCACTATGAACCGTCGTCGTCATAGCCTATCAAAATCGCCCTTCAAACGGTTCAAGTCCAGCAACAGGCAAGCTTGCTTTTGGTAGCATCAGCGCTTTGGTACCGCAACTCCTAAATGTAGCAAGCACTGAAACTTCGCCGAGTAGCAGGGACTACTCGGCCGGACCGTAACGGCGACGGACGCGACCAGCCAACACTAAAGTTGTCTCATCCGCGTTAAGGATTTAACTTTCTGCACCGAGTTCCTAGTCGCAACAGGAGCCGAAGTTGTCGTTATACCCCGTAGCTCAAATGATGTCACCTCATCTTTGCTGAACAAGATATGTGCCGTCAATGACACACAAATCGCAACTTTCGGCCAAAGGCTGCTAACGCACAATTTAGGTCTCCGGCGAACCTTTCGCCGGGCTTTCTTTATAGCAGCCGCGCTTTTCGTCATCTTAGACGTAGACTCCCTTCAACGCTTTGACCTTATCGTCCAAGCTAAAAGGAAAAGTTTATCGACTCTAGGACACATCTTAGTGTTATCGGAACTAGTGCCAACGTGGCTGCTATGACACCCATTCGTGTCCTGTCTCAAGCTTCACAGCCTTTTATAGACCATTTCAACAAGCATCCTAAGCTCGTTCGCGTTCCAAACGACTTGCCTCCTGTGACGTCAAAAGGCAAGCATTACATTTGCACTAAGGGTCCACCTGTTTTGGCCTACCTCCGCGTACTCGCTTTGGACAAGTTCAAAGCTGCTAAGAAGAAATTCGAGCAAATGCTTGAACTGAGAATAATCCGCCCGTCTAAAAGTCCATGGGCATCACCATTACATGTGGTTCGGAGGAAATCCGGTGACGGGTTCCGGGTGGTGACTACAGGGCATTTAACAAAGTTACCGTCCCGGAGTAATACTACATTCCGCACATGCACTACTTAACCTCAGCTCGAGCTGGTAAGTCTATCTTCAGCAAAATCGGCCTAGTTTGCGCCAACCATCAGATACCTGCGGCGCCAGACAGCAGTTATCACGCCATTGGGTCTATTCGAGTATCACAGAATGCCTTTCGGCCTTAGTAATGCTGCTGAAACTTTTCAGCGTTTCATTCATAAGGTAACGCAAGGATTCGAAGACGTTTATCCTTATCTAGATGCTATTGTCTTCGCCAGCTTTTTTGACGAAGAACATCTGCATCCCATCGATGCTCACTTCCAACAATTGACGCAAAATGGTGTTACCGTCAACCCAGTTAAATGGAAGCTCGGACCAAGCTTCACTTACCTTCTTGGCCACCGAATATCAGCCTCTGCTACTGAAGTTCTGCCCGACAAAACCCAGACACTGAAGGCCTATCCTGCTCCTGTTCCCTCAAACAGTTACGCCGATTCCTTTGCCTGGTTAACTATTATAGACGCTTTAATCCTAACTGCGCGGGCATTGTTCAACCAATGACTGACTTGCTCCGCGGTAAACAAAGGTCTTTTCATTTTGCAGTCGACGCTAGACCGTCTTCTGAGAAGCTCAAGGGCGCTATCTCCAACTTAGCGCTTCTCGCTCAACCAGACACATCAGCACCGCTCTCCCAGACAAATGATTCATCCGACACTGCCCTCGGTGCAGTTCTTCAACTATTCCTCGATCATCGATGGATACCTCTATGTTTCTTCTCGAAACCTTTACAACCTGCCGAATGGCGTTACAGCACCTTCGGTAGGGAATTATTAGCTATCTTCCTAGGTATCAGACATTTCCGTCACTATCCCGAAGGACGACATTTTAGTCTTCACTGACCACAAGCCATTGATGTACACATTCAGTGGCGCAACAGACAAGTATTCTGCGCGGGATACTATACAGCTAGATTAAGTTTCTAAGTTTACGACAGACGTACGACATGTTTCAGGTGCTCTCAATACCGTCGATGGTGCGCTTTCGCGCATTCATCAGATCAGCTTAACGCCTGGCATCAACCTTGACCTAGCCGCCATGGCTGCTGCCCTACAAGCTGAGTCCGACCTAGACAAGCTACGACGCAACACCGCTTAGAAACTACGCGCATTTTCACAAACTTCTTCTGACAAGATTATTATTTATGACGCCTCACAAACTTCTCCCGGACCCGTAGTTCCTTCTTCGATGCGTTGACTAGTTTTCAACGCTTTACACAACCTGTCTCATCTCGGCATACGTGCTTCGCAAGGGCTTGGAACCGAAATCTTCGTATGGTCTAACGTTAACCGCGATGTCCGCCTTTGAGCAAGCGCATGCCTAGAGTGTCAGCGCGCCAAAAGCCTACTTGGCGTCTTTCCCTCTCCTGGCTCTCGTTTTACACAAGTCCATGTCAACCTGGTCGGAAATGTGCCACCATGCAAATCCTACGTGTACCTTCTCATATGCATCGACGGATTCACCCGTTGTCCAGAAGCAATTCCATTAGTCAACTGCTCATCTGAGACAGTTGCACAACTCTTCCTAGAACCCTGGGTTGTTCAATCTGGCTGCCCAAGGGTAGTCATCAGCAACAGCGGGTCACACTGACGGATCCTTCAGCAGACTTCACAACGTTCTTGGTTACCAGCACAACCGAACCACCGCATACCACCCCGCAGCTAATGGAATGGTAAAAATGTTCTACCGGCAACTCAAAGCATCACGCTGTGCCCAATATAGCATATCCTGGCACGAAGCACTTCCGCTCGTTCGCTTAGGCCTACGAAACACGATTAAAGCTGATTTGCATGCCACTCCATTTTTGCTAGTCTATGGATGCACACAAAGCTTACCTGCTAACTCGTCTCACCAAAAGCGCCAACAACCTTCGACTATGGCGACTACGCATCTCGCCTATCTCATCACATGCGACAGCTTGAGCCTGTGCAACCCAGATCACATAGCTTGCGTACCAACGTAGAAGAACGCCTAAGTACTAGCGCGCAAGAATTCGTTCGCACTGACAGCGTACGCCGGCCACCCCAACCTCCTAATTCTGGCCCGTACCGTGTCGTACGCGGAAGCGACAAGACGTTTACCATTCACTAAAATGGTAAGACGGTGACGATCAACGTCAGTCGACACAAGCCAGCATTCCTCGACAAGTCTGACTCTTCAGTGCAACCAGCACTTTCACAGCCTGCTCCATTATAGCTCGCACCACGACCTTAGACCACGCAGTTCGCTCCAGAGGAACAGATAGCCTCAACCGATGTCACCCCATTACGATCCATTATCAATCCAAGTGGCAGAGAAGTGAAGCCCTTATTATGCGTTTACGATTTGTTTAACGTTTGATACTTCCCAGAAACCAGTCCTTGCATGTTTTTCTGCTCTTACCTACCATTGTCCAAAATCAACAAAAAACCAAAATGTTTTTAAACCACCAAAAAAGAGCAAAACCTTTTGAAAACCCAAAAACTGCTTCGTACATTTTTTGCTTTGTGTATTGCTATGCATTTACGTTGCTTTTCATTTTGTTTTCCGTGAACACCGTTGGTTGGTTGCACTTCGGTCTCACTTTTTGTTGAATCCCCGCAAGGCAACTGGGAGTGGAACGAACTTCCCGCTTGGCCACTTAAGTACACTTTACAAACTGTCCCCCACACAGCTTTTACCGGGCCGACACAGTAAGGCAGACCCGCGTGGGAGCCCGCTAGGGTCCGGTTGCATAATTCTTCCCCAGCAGCGGCATCAGGTTTTACAACTTGGTCTCGCAGAAGGCTGGCCCGCAACGGACAGTCCTCACGTAGATCGAAGAACGACTTACACAGTCCCTTCTGGGGTAGGGTTATGTAACAATCTGGAGATTTCCCGGTTTGCCTGTGTAAATTGCTAACTAAAAGTATTTCATTAAACACCTAAGCGACCGATGTGGTTTATTGAACTGATTGCTGAGTTCAAACGCTCGAGTTGCCCATCGCCATTTTTGCTTGGCGCTCGTTTCGGTAGCAACGCGCGACTGCCCTGTGTGTCGTGCGTCCTCCGTTTCGCTAGCTAGAGCGTCAACGGTGTTGTTTTCTTATAGCTAGGTGACAGGTAATCTTTTACTGTACCAATAAGATATTCCCTGCAACCCGATCTGATTTTTAGAATCGCTCTCTAAGCTTCCGCTGCAGGCCACCTGCAAAACATATCTTTCTAATGTTGCGCCTAGGTATAGAATAAGCTGCCACTGCAGCTAAAAATAAACAAACATTTGCTTGCAGCATTTGACCACAGACAACATCTTGTTAGCCCAAACGTAAAAAACTATTTTATTTTCGCAATTCACTGATGCATTCATGAAGCTCGGCCAGAAAAGCATCTGACACAACATATCTTTTGGTCTTTTCCTTAATATATTTTTTGTAAACCATGTAGCTTACTGACTTACAAAGGCTCCAAATAGTAATAATAAACTATTAAGGAACCTTGCGATTCCAGAACTTATATCTATAATTTAATGGGTTGATCACTTCAGACCTGACCGTGAAATGGTTAGGTTAGCTAACTGAGCTTCTGATGCGCAATCTTGCTCGAATCCTTGTTTTAAAAGTGTGAACGCATCCCAATTGTTAAAAGACATACACATTACTAAAACCGCTCTAAAGCGATCGGCAATGCCGTTTTGTACTCGTGAAGAAATGTGAAAAGATTAGTACACAAATCTCCTATCATTTGCGTTACGTGGTATGCCACTTGGAAGGCTCTGCTTATTGTATTGTGCAATGTAAACCTGAATAGAAGCATTTGCCTACCTATTGGGTCTCCTTTGTCTGCGACTATCATAGTAGGCTCTACTAAAAGCTAACGCATTTAATAGCTAGAGTGATACATTGCCAACTTATTTCAAACTAGGTATATCTTTGATGCTAAATAATTAAATATTCTAGTCCAAATCGCACACAGTGGCTAAAATGACTAGCCCGATAGCACAATAATGTTAAAGTGAAAGTTCATTATCCTAGAGTTTATTAAAATCTAGGGTTGACAACCTCAATATTCTTTCTTCTAAAACTAAACTAACTAACCTAGAAGCATAATCTAGAAGTATAGTCAATTAAAAGCTAAGCAACGAATATAAGCAGACGTAGGCGAGTTAAATTTGGTAAATGCTTGACTGCGGATTCCAAGGAATGGTTTTATTCTGCAGGTTACGCCTCGCAAATATTTTTGACACTTAATTATTGCCATTACTTTGACGAAGCGTAATTAGCTGTTGAAGAAACGTATTCGCTTGTTTAGGCTCAATTTACTTCAAATTCTTGGCTGAGGACATTTCGGTTAGGCCTACTGACGTTTGTTGATGTTCCTGTTGGCAAAAGTTGAATAAAATCTAGCGCAGTCTTAAAGCGTGCTAACTATGATGTTAAAATATTACGGTATTTTACTTTGTATATCATTTTGTGCATTATTACTGGTTATATATACCAATTCAGTAGATAGACTAATGGATGAGAGGTGTGCAGGCTCACGGACGTTGATAAACATTGAGGGCTCCAAATAGTAGATAACGCCAAATCCAATGTTGTGTGCTTGACAGTGCATATGTATTCGCATCACCCACAACTGACTTCGAGACCTATACAGATATACTGATGTGGAATCGCTTGGTTTGCTTTGCAATAACAAGAGAGACGCAAGTATTTTTGCATTTTATTTGACAGATCACCCGAATAAACTCTGCTTAATAAGATTGTTAAGCTTAGGCACTACTATATCTTATTTATAATGAGTATGCACAAGATACAGAAGTAAGAATTTCATTGGTACTGCTTGTGATTACTAAAAGGCGAACAAGTGAACAACATTAAATCAAGAAAAATAATGACTTTCGGTTGTAAATAATTTTTGCGCATGAGATATTCGTGTCGAGTGCACTGTACTGACTCCGGTTCTTTGGAGATCCGTGAAAGATTTTAGGTGTTTAAAATGCCAACCACAGATTTTAGTAAGAGGTACGTCCGTTGCTAAATTTGTTCTAGGTAGTTTAACGACTTGTTGCTTGGTACATACCTCGTTAGGATATTAAGCTTGTTTTTTCCTCAAACTGGTTTTATTCAGAAACATATTGTTAACCATTTTGACGGTAAAAGAAGCTGTGTTTCCCAATTAGATATACTAACCAAATAAAGCAAACTTGAGTTAAGCCGGCACCTAATTCATTTATATTTTATGTTCTGCGTGTTTTTGTATATGATCATAACAGTGGGCTGGTGTAAGAAGTAGCGAGAAAAAATACCATCGCCATAAACAACTAACGTATAAATGTCAGAAGGCTATCAAATAAGTGACGCTTAAACTATGTTATCCACTGCGTAATCATTACTACCCATTAAAAATAAATAGAAATCTTAAATGCTCAAATAGTTTACACCACTTTGCCAAAGCTGGCCTTTATACTAATCTATAAAAGAGGTTGGGGCTTCCTATTCTAGGTGGTCATCATCATGTTGCTGCCATCCAAATAAAAACTACCTGGTCACAGTCTTGCGTTGTCTAGTATAGGCAACTTCGACCAAATTCAAAAAGTAAGCGGCGCTTGAATTTTTCCAACTTTCTAGCCAGCTAATTATATTTGGCTTAGAATGCTATCATGCTTCTAACTTTAAGGTTTGTTATACAGGCGCAAAGAGAAAAGGCAAATTTACTGAATCTAAACTTAAGCATTGCTTATCTAGTTCTTACTTGCGTTTGGGAGTAGATATATTGAGCTTTCCATGACGGAGCAGTCGATAAATGGAACTAAAGTGCTTGTCATACCATGAATTAACTTAACTACTACGTGTCTTTATCTGTCTGCCTAAGACAGCCAGTGTGCGTAAATTCCTACATATACTAAAGAGGAGCATTTAAATAGTAGTTGTATAAGTTTAAATAAACTATGCGTTTTTTAACGATAGTTATAACCGGGTGTTTGCGAATATAACAGCTAAAATTACTACGCTGATATCTGGAAATTTTAAGGCAACTAATGACACAAAATGTTCAATACTTAACGCACTGATTAAACTGGTTTAACAGAAGAAACAATAAACAGTCATTTGTTAAAAGTAAAATAAACCGAGACAAACATCTAGGGAGAACTGCGTAAATTACTCTGTCCATTTGTGAACTAACTGAGTAAGTTTTGAAAGTTTAAATTCAGAATGCATTACACAAATTTGTGCTTTGTAAAATTTGTGATGCTATTCTAATCACTTTATTCATTTCTATTTAGTTAATGTACAAGTTATTTTATAATACTTTTTGCATGGTAACCACAGCGCATTTATAAACACGGTTTGCCTTCCGAATACCCATGCATTTGGCTTACTTAGTATGCACTTCAACGCAGATTTTACTAGTGATATTTGATAAGCTTTTAAATTTAAGTAAAAATTTAAACTACCTTTTGATATATTAGCACATCACCAAAGCCAAATTTGATACTTTTTCAGTTTTTAATGTTTGTCTAACATATGTTTACCTTTTAAATAGAATGCCGTAATTTAGAACGTTAAGATTTTACGATAAATCACTTAATTAAGCAAACACAATAAATACTTGGATCAATAGCTATTACTACTAACAACAGCTTCATTATATATATATATATATATATATATATATATACTTATTTGCCAGATTAGGAAAAAAGCTAGTTGCTAACAAATACTCTAGGTGGCTTAGTCATTCACGTAACCTCAACTATTGAGCAGTAACAGCAAGTATTAAAACTGATGCGTGCTGCATCATACGTTAGAAGAAAAACGGATCTTTAAAGTAACAAGGTCACCAGACAAAACATTCCTCTTATTTCTCAAATGCATTTAATACAATTTCAATAACGCACTGCGGCAATAACTTAGCCAGGCAACTTGCACAATAAAACCGGTACCTTGAGCTTACAATTTTAAATATCAAAATAAGCAATGAAACCCGGCAGTATTTCATTCTAATTAGTGGCAGCATATTGCTCAGTTATGAACAAATTTAAATAACTAGAACGCAGTTATACCAACAAATATAGCACTTAAAACTAAAAAGGAATTAAAAATATTACTGCCGCAATAAGTTCAGCTCGCAATCTTTGCTTTTCAAGTGCACATAGATTTGGTATTATTTTATCTAAAGACAAATGATTTTAATCATTGAGTCAACAAATGTGCGTAACATATCTTTATTACTTTACAAAAGCTTAACAAATATTGTTACACATGTTAATACAGTAACCGTAGCTGTGTGGCCAGAAAATTTACGGTTAACTGTTTTGAAATATATTAAAATTTAATTTTGTTGGAAAAATACATATTTTGCTGTTTTCCTAAACAATATACCTTACGGCTAGATAGTGGATGTTTCATCCCCATTGTTTAATAAACAATATCTTACCTGCCAGTTGGCTTCCAATAACTTTTTTAAACAGTACCTAAGCAATTGTAACATGGGGTACGTTTTGTATTACATAATTCTGCTTAAACTTTTATGAGGGTTATTTAGCGTTTGCCAGCTTTTTGCACAATTAATGCTAATTTTCAGATACCACATAAGTAATCAAATAATTTATCGAATGAACAAAAATAGTATTTTACTCGAACGAAGTTGCTTAAATTCTCTGATGTATATAAGCATTCACGAAACAGGTTATTTGCTTACAGCGATAAGACGCCATAAATAAATAAATATTATATATATATATGCGCCTACACGCGCGCTCCTTAGCCAAGTTGTGTAGTGACATTTTCTTTGAGAGACTATTACATTTTTTATAAAAATATACTCCGAGGTCCTTCTCTATGAAATTGCAACAGCTTGTGTTTAAAAGATTGATAACTTATTGTTTTCCTGGTTACTAGTAAAACCGGCTTTCCGTTCATTTTAAACTGGCTTTTGCATTCAAATGACAACTATCTTTGCATCAGCGGTAGTAACTACTTAATGCATTAAACTCCGCCATTTTTACGGAAAGCACATATGCTTTATCAAAAGAGAATATATTGGTTACCTAGCGTACTAAAACCTAAAACAAGTGGTAGCATTAAACTATTAACAACTTTAGCTGTTGATGTTTCCCAGACAAATGTAAGATAGCCATACTTAAGCTATCAGTAAACTTTATCGTAATCTTACTACTGTAACCGTTTTGAATTATTAGCAGCGTAAAGCTAGCTTTCGATAAAATCGGGTTTATTAGACTTTATTAAAAATTAAGTATAACCATTATAAATCCAGCATGGTGAATGTACTTCTTTAACGTCATGCCAACAATTCAGTGCTGAGTTAATCACAACCACGATAAAAGTAGTTAAGCATTTTAATGCTTGAGACCATTTACAGAGTTAATATAACGCAATACTGAAATGGTACGTTAAACGCATTTTACTAAACAATATTATTTGCAAGTATCCTAATTATGGTGTTCTTGGTCGCCCTTTATCAGATTGTGTTTAGCGCCTCGTGCTGGAATAAATGTATATTTTACTAGTTTCGTACAACAGATTTTCCTTGCAAATAAAAGCATATTCTTACAACTTAGGAGCTTAACTTGCACATGTTACACCCTTTTGCGTCTAATTTATTAAGAATATTTAAATAGGCCAAGATAAAACATAGCTATGTCGATCTTCAATGAAGCAACCTATGTACTAAAAATAGTGTTGTGCTTTTCCAGGTTCAAATTTAAGTAGTTTACTTAATAAGTTACTTATGTGTCCCCGCAATTCTTAACAATTTCTCAACTAGTTATCGAGCTGGCAAAGTAAAATTACTGTTTATTTACCGTTGCAGTTCACAAGCAGCCCATGCATTACTTAACGTTATGTTCAAAATTAAAATCTTATAACATATTACCGCTGGCGAGTTAACCAGAAAGCATGGTTAAATATTAGTTTCTATGGTGACTTGAAATAAATGAACGTACGACTAGTGGATTGCTGCTGATGGCTTCAGAATCTTGTTCGATATAAACCATATAGAAATTAATATTTCATAGTACATCAAAAATAATAATTATTTACCTTGTCAAGTATAAACGCAATGCTTACTTACATTGTACCTGTGAAAACCCAAGTAGATGTGCTTAGCATCCTTATTTTATTTCTAAAGTTATGAACATCAAATATTCCTATTGTGTCATCTAATCAACGTGCGTTTATTGGCTTATTATTCTTTGATATTTTTAGCTTGACAGTAAGTTAGCTAAATATTGTACTTGAGTTCCCAGGCACCCTCAGGTGTTACTTGAATGATACTGAGTCCACAGGTTTTTACAATGTAGTGCGCAGCCACTATCGGAGGAGACGTCGCAACAATTCTAAAGGTGCTGGATGTTATAATGATCAGCAGCACGCGCACATGGCCATCAATATTAAATCGGAAATCACCACGGAGGAATTAGGAAACCAGCTGAGACAATTATTTGCTAATACGGCATTTCGATTCAAGGTCACAGCCGGAGGCTGTTTAAAGCCGAAAGTATTCTAGTCTGTTTAGACGTTGTTCTTTCTATTCTGGTAGTCAAGGGCTGAAATCGACTGCCTGACCCGATTTGGTTGCGCAGTCAGAAGGAAACCTTAGTGATTTGTTAGCCACTTAACTACTGAGAACTGGATGGGATTGCACAGTTGCTACTATCTTTATCTCAGCGATGGCGCAACTACCACATCTACAATCTTTGGATATCCAGGAATAGAATGAACAGGCATGAGACCGTCCATCTGCTCACAGTTATGAACTAGACGCAACAAATTCAACGAAAATGTTCAACATTGTATCGGCCAGGATATTTCGAATTCAAAGTTAATTATTTCACGTTGCTCAACGAAATACAAAATATTTTACGATGAACCAGAAACATTTACTAATTATTAAGCACACCGAATGTGCTTTTCTGCACCATACAATCACTACCTATGTCATATTTTTGTAAAAACACTATAAATAAGGACTTATATATCACAACAGCATGGTAACCGTAGTCGCCGACTTCTACAAATTAACCTAAAAATTTGCTACTTTGGTTGTCTGAGCCAAACATTAAGTACTTTGATACGATGTTGCCATCTTGAAATGTAGAGTGATTTGTCAAAATTGAAAAACTGCGCGTGCATGATAACACCTCACACCTTAAAACCGCATTCTGCTGTTAAGTTTGTACATTTGCCACTTTTATAAACTACAGCACTTACCATAAGCAGGCGTATACCTTCATCCTACAGTCAAGTGTGCGGATCATACTACAGAATATGTATGATGCTTTGATATATAGTGCATATTAATTAATAACACTCACCTTCATCGATATCGTCCCGTAAGGCTGCATCTAACAACACATAGTTCTGCTGAAATTTGACCGCGCGTGGTCTGTTAGAGTGTTTTCTCGACTCGCTAGCAGCATCCAAAGACCGCATGCTTCTGTCATACTCTTCCCAATTCTGTAGTTGCTTTAGGCGATTCGCCTTCGCTGCTTCAACTCGCCGTATATCAATTTTCCCAGGAAACGCTTGTGGTTGACGTAGTATTGCATTTACAGCATCCACCATGATGTTACCTGTTTCATGCACGAAACCTAATTTTGGCTTCAAAAAATATATGTTTTATGACCTTGACATTTTAGTTGAGTGATGCAAACGTTGAGTAAAGGAAATTAGCTGAAGCAGCACGGCGTCCCTTTTACCCATTTAGTCACAGCAAATAAAAGACATAAACAACCATATGTTAACCTTTTAGGTGGCTGTCATCATGACCATGGCAATCTGATAGAGTGCCTCAGTTCCTTTCGTGGGCACAACGCCGGTTAGGTCACCAAATCAGTAGCGCTTCACTGATCGCCAGGTTATTCGAGAAACGGTTAAGCAATAACACTTTGAACGCTTTTAATGGGTCTGCGTGATGACCAGTCGTCACAAGATGCTTTGTGATAGACTGCATTTGCCACCAAGGAGAGCAATCGAAATGTAAACATATCGCAAATTGAGTCTTCTGTTTGCGTTGACTAAAGGAAGCAGCACTAACTTACAACCTACCGTTGAAAAACAGTATAAAGCCGCAATTTCTTGAAATAAATACGTTGTTTGCAAGTTTCTGTACAGTCTGTCTGCCGCGGTTTGCCGCGAAGATTCGGCGTTCGTGCAGTCAAAGCAACGTTTCAAAGAAGATACAGGTTGGCAGCTAACAAGCATACTGCCATGGTAACAGAAAGTAGAACACGGTCTTACGCACTTCTAAGGTAGTTCGACTCTCTCTTGTTCCATAAATTTACTGAGGAAACTAATTGATTTCTCACGATCGTAGAGCAAAACCAGATTTCAATATAAGGCGTTACGCTAATACTATGTTCAGTGCGCTTACAGTAGTTTCGTACGATTACCAGGGTTACATCTATCCGGGAAAGTTTTGCAGTTTTCTGTCCTCCTGAATTCTATCCAGCTGATTGTAACAAGTCTAGCCTGATATCTAGCCTTGCTGAATGCTATATGAGCCTCGTCCTATGTCCACACAAGTCACCCGAAACAGATTGCCGTATTTATTAGGTTCAGGAGGCCGGGTTCTTCTGTGTAATGAAACCAAAAAGGTTGACCGAAGATATGGTGTTGGCATACCGTGACTAAATAAGTAATACGGCTCGCGGAGCGGTCATAGCTTAAGTCTGTGTATCCCGTTCAGAAACTCATAGAGGTGAAGACACCGATAAATTTTCCTAAATCACACATCTAAGAACAAGCGCGAGCAAAGCTCACCCTTAGCATGAAATTAGAGTGCTTCAAACAGCGAACGCTGAGTTAAATGAATGAATAATAGATAGTGGTAGGTTTCTGGAATTACTAGCAACTGTGCTCGCAAGGGATCAGATCAATATTTACACAAACCACATGCTCTTTCATGGGGAAGGAGAATAGAAAGAATATGTATTCCTTGTTCAAGATTACGGATCGAAGGCATTTTTGTGTCCAGTTAAATTGGTGGTACGCCCCTGCCGTAAAGTTTCTCTGCCTCCTTCAGGCAAGTTTGTGATCTTTGGTTTTATTAATGGCAATAAGTCGTGCAGAGCCACATTTGTGCGCGTCTTATTTAGATGCAGGATCCAATTGGCCAAGAACTTCCTTTTGAGTTCTTTTGACTTAAATTCATTTGGCTGCTTCATGCCGCCATTGTGCTCCTCTCTTTAATTAGTGTCGAAAGTTTGTGTAGAGCCGTGGTTATAGGTTTTCTCTGGAACCAGGATCCAATTTACTATTAAATTCACCATTAATTCTTTGCACTATTTCGGTACGTTAATTCGTCGCATTTAATTTTGCGCACCTGGAAAGAAATAGGATTGGCGGAATTATAAGGCATCAGAGAAGGTTGGAAAGCAGTTTCTAGGCATGCAAACGAAAATAAAACGCTTTTTTCAGACATACTAAGGCGGCGTACTTAACAAGAGAAATATAACACCGTAAAATCTAAACAACATTTCTTACACATTAAATTCCAAGAAGCACAGTACCCGCGCCTGTGATGTCCTTGACTGAACTCGGCATGCTGTAGCCTACAACCGTGAATGAATGATGTACACAACGCTTCATGAGTCGGCCGCGATCTGCAACTTGGAATCCTAAAAGTGTTGGGTGGCGCCTGGGGTACTGGTCGGCAATCAAGGACGGTATAGGAATTGGAGGCAACTGAAACCGGCGGGTATTGTGCAAGCTACAATAGTAGGAAGTGAATAAACTAGAGCCAGGCCGGGAATAGCATGGAACACACCGGGGCAGTCTGTGCGAAATGTAGTGCCCACAGAAAAATAAGTGGAGCAATTGCAGATCGCAAATTCAACATTAAAACCCATGCTAAAGCGCGTCGAGTGTGTTATCAGGTGCAGCATCATTTAGCCTTCGTGGGGGAGACCCTTGTAGTTCACATGTTAACGGGCTGTTTCAGCATGTTATAGCACTGAACTTTAATGTTTTGTTACCCTATTAAACGTCCATTTCTTTTGCTGACAGCATATCCTTTTACACCACTTGCATCGTTGAGTTCCATGCTATTACGCAACTCGCTGTTTATGCGCTCCTTACTTTTGTAGCCTGCACAATGCACGTTGATTACAGTTGCCTCCAATTTCCATACTGCTTTTTACTTGACACGTCTCTTAGGTGTCATTGAGTACCGCATAGTGTCCCAGTAGCCGCCCAACCATTGGCAACCCAAGTCCAGAACATGCCGCCCACCATTTTGTACTTCCATTCTAGAAAGCTCGTTCCAGTGTGCTTCAGCAATTATGCTCAATTTATCTTCTCACCTACCATAAGTTTATTCGGTTTTTGCACTCAGGTAACTAAAGGATACGCCATCTCCATACGTGCTCTGCGCCATAGCGTTATCATTGCTACCTTTTTGGTTGTATGCCCCGCCGTTACGGTTTTTGCACCTAAAGTCCATATAGTACATCCGTATAATTACCCTGCTTTTGCTATGTATAATCAGCTAATACCACGCTATCCACTGAGTATGCCCTCGCATGTAAGCGACCTTATACTTTGCCCGTATTTGTAGTGAAATACGAAGCTCTTAAACTGTTATTTGTACAGCGAGCCACACCTACTGACAAAAGTAATCAGCAGCGGCTATAAGGCAATCTGCGACTAGTAGGTAGGGTGCCCTTAGCATTGTTGCAAGGAAGGCAACAGCTCACCGGCAAGTCCAACCTGGACGTATGAGTCCTTCGCGAGCTTTGAATGCACCGCCTCCTGGAAAGCGCATAGTTTACCCTTGCAGCAGCAAGTGACTTGCCACTCGCAACAGTGGCAACTCTGGCGGAAGGATTTATCAAACGAAACTAGCCAGTAACTGAACCTAGAGCACTCAGGCAGGTCAGCGATAACGCCACCACAGCGACACCCGCAACTAATCAGCCATCTGCAATAGACGCCTTATCATCGCAGATAGCCTGACGTCAGCGCTAGATCGAGGAGCTCGCTTTAAACAGCACACACCCAACCGCCTTGGATCATCGCCTCATCGTACCAAACCGGCTCCCCAGGTTACTGCTTTGACCACTCGCGCCCCGTTTATAAAGCTCGTAATTGCCTACCGCCATGTAGTTACTTCGTTGCAGATGATCCGCCAAGTTGGCCTGGAATGGCCTCGAATTACATCGGCAAAACTCGAAGCCGTCACATCTACTTTAGGGATTATGGTTTCGAGACCAAGTTCTTCGTTGATACCGAGACGGAAATCAGCGTATTCCACCCTATGACACACTAGCTTATCATTACTTTGTCGACAAGCCTAAGTGCTGCCGGTGGTGGGCCAAATGCTACCGGCGGTCAACGGTCGCTTACCCTGGACCTAGGTCTTCGGCGCATGTTCCGCCGCCTATCCACCGTAGCTGCAGTCTCCTTCGACATAAGCAGCATTAAAGTTCTCAGGTATCACACCTCCTGGTCCACACAAACCGCAAGATATGCGGTGCTGCTTCGAAACTCAGTGTACGTGGTATCTGTGCCGATATCGCATCTCACACGCCAGTCTACACCATTTCCCAGACCACGCAATACTACGCCAACCACTTTCCTCAACAATCCAGGCTCGTTCCTTCAATGAATGTTGCCCTGCCCGTGGCGTCCCAAGTCACACACATATGCGGACGGCTGGTCTACCCGTCGCATGCAAAGCACGTTAACTATCACTTGAGTAACTTATAAACAAATATGTAAGCATTTTCTTCCCGGCAGTGCCAGGTGTACCTGCAACTGCATGAAAATGATAACACAAACAGGTATGGTTGGTAATCGTATAAAATACAGCAAGTTAAAGAGAAAAATGCTGGATTTGAGCCTGTATATAGTAAATAAATAAATAATATATTCTCGAATTTGTCGAGACACACCAAACCAGGCATGATCAACATTTACACGCAATTACATTTCGCGACAAACTTGTTGCTATGTAGGTAATAGGCAGTAAGCCGAAAGTTGTACAGGCTTTGGAAATTGTAAAATTAATCATAAGGAATAAAGTCGTCAATGCATGACGACACGTTGGGTTCTGGCGTGCGTAGTGTAAACAGTCTGGGCATTACATGTGTAGTGAAAACGATACGTATAGGCAGGGAGTATCTTACTCTTGAACGTGTCAGGAAAATATTAAATTATTATTCTAGTCGACTTGCCAGTATGTAGTTGTGGGCAGTGACTTTATTCAGTGGCGTGTCACATCCGCCACGTCCCAGTGTTGTTAGGCGGACATTTTTGGCTTCTTTTAGGAAGAACGCTTGCCAGGCGAAAAATCACCACGTCCTGGAACACTGTCAGAAATCCGTTTGTAAACTAATGTAAAACTGGCAGAGCAGCTTGCCGACTGATTTCACCCTCGGTTATCCCCAGTTAACTGGCTTCCAATTTCCTCTGTTAGTTGATCAGCTATCGTTGGTCAGGGCGGCCATAGTGGCTGAGGCCCATGGAGGGTGACATTCACGAAGAGTTATCTTTGTGAGTGTCCAGGTAAGCAAAACGTCAGTTTCTTGCGTCTGGATATTTCAGGTTTATGTACACTTTTCAGGAGTGTGAAGGCCTCGTGTCCAACTATCGTTACTGGACAACGGTCGTGGTAGGGAGTGCAGTTGTATCCATTTGTTGTACAGCCATGTTCTTTGTAGGTCCTTGTGGTTAATGTCCTGTCCCGGTCAAAAAGTTTTTCCAATCCCAGATCCCCTAAGAAGCTACGGACCTCGGAGAAAAGGGAAGGTTAGAGACAAACAAGGCCGCAAAGAACAAGCGTGGAAACAAACATCGTTTAAGTCCTATGGTAAAACATTTAGTGGAAACAAATGATGTACAATGTGCAACAATGCTAGTGTTGAAAGTGGCTTTAAAGTGACCTACAAAAGCAATGGCCGTATAGGTTGTTTGCTACCATCTTCGTCTAATACAGAGCGTTGCGCCATTGAGCAAAGAACGCAGTATTGGTTTGCTATGATGCAACTGTTGCGTGGGAAGTCAGAAAGCAGAAGTTAAAGACAAGCTGGTAGCCGACTTAGTTCGATAAGGAGCGCAGGATAAGTAAGTGAAGGTATAAATGGCTTGCGATGAAAGAGATTCAAAGGTCTACTAGTGGTAAGTCAACGGATGAATAGGATTCAAGCGCTGAGTGGAAGTCTTCTAGGGCTCAAGCCAGAAAGGCGACACGAGGGTATTAACAATACAGTGCTATGGCCGACTGAGATGGGAAAAGCCTGTGAGAGAGCTTACCTCCTACATAAGTAAGTGTCGAAACCTTTGCTGCAATAACGGGCACAGAACAATAAAGTGAAGGTGTAAGTTGGAGTGTTGAGGAAACTAGAAAAGTGTGACTGAAGTCATGAGTTTGTTTGTATTTTTCGCCATCGTATAAAGGAATCAAAGAGACTTTACGAACTGGATGGCGTCCGTAACGTGGGGTGCTTCTTAAAAGGAAAGATGCAGTGCGTTTATTTAGCTGCGAGTCACAACGGCCACGTCGCAATGTTGTTAAAAGGAACCTAGTGGATTTTTAGGCGCTACGATTGCCAGGCGAAAAACCACGACATCCTGCATTATTGCCGCTGAACAATTCGCTGGAACGGGGTTAACCCGAGCCACCCAGTTGGCACCACGTGGAAGTTGTTCGACTAACCAACCTGTTCCGCTAGCTAGCTGGGACGGAGCTTGAGCACATGCTCGAACTTGGAGTAATCCGCCCTATTTACCGCCATTGGTTCTCACGCCTGCGGCTGGTCCTTAAGAAATTTGGTGGCTGGCGCTCTTGCGGTGCCTACCGCGTTCTCACTCCGCTACCCGGCTGGGATAGTGTACCATCCCAACTATGCAGTTCCGCACTACATGCCTCGCGGGTAAGACTGACTTCAGCAGGCGCGATCTTGGTCGAGCCTATCACCAAATACCTGTCGAGGAAAACGACGTATATAGAGCAGCCTTCATTACCCATGCGGCTTGTTCGAATTTCTAATCAGGTCCTTATGATTGTACAAAGCCACACAAACATTTCCGCGCTTCGTCCATTGCGTCGCCCGTGGCCTAGATTTTGCTAATCCCTACCTCGAGGATACACCGGTGACAAGTGCGTCCGCCGGAGAGCATATTCCTCCACTTTTGCCTCCTTTCCAGCGTTCGATCCAACAAGGCGACCCCGTCCCTCAAAAAATTTCGGACTTAGCGTGGCTTCCTTAGAAATCCTAGGCTACCTTGTATCATCATCTGCTAACGAGGTACTAGCGGACATGGCCCAATCTATGAAAAATTTCACGGCTCTGACTGCGTTCAAACACATCCGTCGAGTTGTTGGTTTAGTTAACTTCAATAGACGCTTTCTTCAGTGCTGTGCTCATCTCATGCAGCATCTAACTGACCTACCATGAGGGAATGAACATATGTTCGTTTGCCCGGATATTGCTTAGCCAGCCTTCACCAAGCTCACTTATGCTATCTCCAACATAGCTCTACTCGCTCGTTCCGAATCGTCTGCTCCTCTGTATAGTATGATTGATGCAACAATTGTCGCTGTAGGAGCCCTCCACCAATAACCCTATGGTGTGCACTGGCAACCCCCTGGGTTCTTCTCTAAACGCCTGTGGCCAGCGGATTCCAGCTACAGCACGTTTAGCAGAGAGCCGCTCGCCCTTTATCTCACCAGTCTTTTCTTCCGGCATGCATTCGAAGGCTGTTCTTCTAGGTCTACGCTGATCATAAGCCTCACGTCATTTTCAACTCTGCATTCGACAAATACTCTCCACAGCAGACAAGCCACCGTGCTATAGTCAAACAGTTCACTACTGAACTTCATCCTGTTTTACGTGTTAATTACCCCGGCGCCGACGCTCTCACACTATCTACCTCACCCTCAGTCCGGCTACCGCCGACCCGGCCGCCATGGCATCGGCATGGACTAAGGATAAAGCCCTACAACGCACTATAAAGTCTAATTCTCTGCATGTGCAAACTGCTCCTCTCCAACCGACGGAAGAAACCATCCAAGGTGAAACTTCAGCATTTTGTCCTAAACCCCACGTTCTTCTCTTTCAGGCTACAGCCTTCGACGCACTCTATTCACTATTACCTCCCGGTATCCGTGCAATTTGGAACTGGTCATCGAACGTTTCGTTTGACCGCGCGTGAGCAAAGCTATTCGTACCTGGGCTAGCGTCTCCATTCAACGCAAGCGCTCCAAAATACATAAATAAATAAATAAATATTTATTCTCGACTGTGCGAGGCACGCCAGTTGAGGCATGATCAGGTATGTACAGCTGTACAGACATTTTATGGGAACTGTAGTGAGAGTAGAAAATTGTTCATATGTCCACGCTTGGAACTGTGCGATGGTGAACATGCGAAAGAACGATTTGTTTGGACATAATCGCTCTGCCATATATCGCGGTCATACCTCGAGTAATAAAAGATAAAGAATCCTGAGTGATCCATTGGAAGATAATTGAAGAGCAAGATATCCAGTATGATGATTCTAATTGAGCTGCCAGTGTGAAGTTATGGGCTGTGACTTTATTCGGTGGCGAGTCACATTCGCCACGTTGCAGTGTTGTTAAACGGACATTTGTGGCTGTTTATAGGGAGAACGCTTGCCAGGCGAAAACCCACCACGTCCTGAAACACTGCCGCCAATCCATTGAATGGCAAGTTGTAACTGGCTATGTTTCTTGTTGAACGTTCTTTTGCTCCGTTATTCGCAGTCAAGTTGCGTCCCATTTTTCTGCTGACTGATGCGCTATGCGAGCGGCCATTGCGTGCCTGGGTCCTCTCCTGTTCCAGATCGGTAGGTCAGGAACTAAGCCTTCTTTCTGGATAAGATGTGTTGATCATCTGCATAACCACGTGAAGTCTCGAAGAATATACGTTGAAATATGTTGAAGTCTTGGAGAACAGGATAGGTTTCGAAGAAAGAATCGCAGATCCCCCGGGGTATGCAGTGAAATTGATTAGAGATTGTGGTAACCACGGCCATTTGAGCGGTCAAAGCGGATTGAAGAGCTTAGAATGACCGATTGTTCAAGCTTTGTCTTGGCAGGAGAATGTGCCTTCCGTAGTCGAAAGTCCTCCAGTCAAGAGATATGTGGAATAGATATTGGAAGATAAGTTGGACTCAGTGGTTCATGCCGCGGAAGAATTGATTGATTTGTCCAGTTAGTAAGTTGCAAAAAAGTTGATAATTTTCCGCTCATGTCCAGGTAGAGGAACTGTGTGCCTTGTATTGTTGTCGAAACGGAGGACAATTCTTTGGGTGCGTGTCGCCGTACCTGTGACAGACTCGGGAGAAAAAGGAAACGAACAGAGACAGCTACACAGACAGAAGCAAGGAATGCATCTGGAATGCAGTCAATCAATTGCGGCGATGCCTGAACTATTGTACCACTATGCATGTAATTGTTATTTAAATATCGCATATACACGTATATTATAAGTGGCGAAATACGACGAGAATCGAGCGGAACACGGATCAGTAAAGAATGAAAGATTGAAGATGAAGCAGGAGTGTTTGGGGAGGGGTCAGAAAGCAAAAGAGCGTTTAGATGAGACTGGATAAGTCAGCAAGATGTAGCTAGGCAGTCAGATTAAAGTGGGGATAACAGTAGTGAATGTCGCGAGAAAGTAAATTTGCGGGACTACAGAGGCTATTTAAAAAGCCCGTTAGCATATCAAACGAAGCTCTCAGGCTGAGGGACAGGGTGTGTTGTGACTGCACAGCCTAGAACACGTGCGTCTATGATTTCTGGAAACAGTCAGAAAATAGGAGACTGGTCAGACCAGGCTAGAGTGGAGCCAGGCCCGAAGTGTTATCCGTCCAATGGATAAAGGAAGGCAGTCAGAGTGCGAAAATGAAAGAATGAAATCGTGAAAGAGACACTTAAGGGGAAGTGGAAGAGCCTACAATCGTCACACCCTCAGTCCCTTGGGCTCATTGCCTGCCCCGGACTCTCGGCTCTCACCTGTACACTTAGACCTCGCAGGTCCCCTGCCTTCTTCACGCGGTTTCCTAACCATTCTTACCAGTGTCGGCCGCTTCACCCGTTAGCCAGTAGCCACCCGTAACAGACTGCACAGCTGATAATGTTATCCAAGCCCTCTTAGGTCGGTGGTTTCGCACTAAGGATGCCTATCCACAAGTACAACTGACCGGGGAACGCCTTTCGTATCTGCAAAATTCGATAGGTACTGCAACCTTTAGGCTGACACCGCATTCATATTACAGCGTAACGCTCAGTAGACAACGGTTTAGACGAACGCTTCTATGGACCGCTCAAAGCCTCGCTCTGCGACTCCTCTGAGTCTAACTAGAAAGAAACGTTTTCGCTCATATCTTAGGCACTCCTAGCAACATCAAAGCTGATTTGCAATGTATACCAACAGAGCTAGTTTATGACACAATGCTAGAGTTCCAAGGAGAATTCGCTTTGCCTAACGCATCCTCGCGTATGCCACCGCCTAAGTGTCTGTCTGAAATACCTCAACGCATGTGTTAACTAATCCGCGGCCTACCCGCTAAAAGACCAGCGGTGCAAGTGTACAGCGAAGTTACCACCAGCACGCACGTCTTCCTGTGCACTGAACCATTGGTGAACCCACTCCAGCCCCCGTACACTGGCCCTTATAGCGTCTTGCAAAGGAGGGAGCAACATTTCACTTAAGGACAGTATGGTCACCGAAAAGCGGTATCCATCGACCTCCTCAAAGTGGCTTTTTCGAACTAACTACTTACAACCCATCGTGATTCCATCCCACATGAACCCACAAATGCAGAGACTTTCCGGGCTCTAGACACACAGAAACCCTTCGCCTCCTATGACCCTCGATCTACCCCGCCTCAAGCACAACCAACCGCCGGACACGGCAAACAGGTCAAACCTCCGGTGCGTCTGTCAGATTTTGTAAACGTTTGTTATTGGCATTAAAACGCCTTTTCTGCTTTAGTTGTAATCACGCGCCCCAGCCAAAAACGTTTTACAAAATAAACAAATCCAAAAAGAGTATGAAAACCCAAAAACAAATTTGCTTCGCTCTTGCATGCCATATTCTCTCCGGCGTCAAGCAGCCTACCCAAACCTTGTTCACCACCTGGGGTTTAGCTACCAGCAGCTCAAGCAAAAGAGCTGACAAAGCAACCTCCGAGTGACCGAGTAGCTGGGTCATAACAACCATCGATTTGCTCGCCAGCCAATTCGAAGCCGTTCCTGACCCGAGGAACAGTCAGTCATGTTGGACCGTGGACGGACATCAGAGGATTGGTGTCCGCGCCTTTCTATAGGTTGCGCGCAAAGACACCAGTATTCATTCTTGGAACGAGGACGGCGGACTGAATTGCTTAGAGGGTGACACCTTTCAAGCGCACATTCGGGTCTGCAGCGGAGGAGCCCTATGGCCAATTTTGTACTAACCAGCATTATAAAGTCCAACGGTCCAGCCCAAAAGGCCCATCGATGCTAAACTCTGGTCCCCACGATCATCATAATGGATACATAACCTTGGCCTGTAACGAGTGCACTTTACTACACACACCATCCAAGGTCACGCTACAATTCGAAGCCGTGCTTACTTCCAGTTCACTTCAACTGCCAACTCCATCGAAGGCTTCAACTAGTCAACCTTCGTGGGGAGTGCCGTTGTTGTGCACCTGCTGATACACTCTTTAGTATCTTGAAGCGGTTGGCCTAATGTGGATTTAACATAAATGTCCATTTACTTCACTGACGGCACTTCCTTGTAAACAACCGCATTTGGTGAGTTCCCATCTGCACCTTGTCTGTCTGTTGTCAATTCCCTTCTTACTGCCGTAGCCTGCACAATATACTTTGGTTTCGGTCGCCTTCAGCTTCTATCTTGTCCCGTATTTCCCAGGATTCTTTAATTAATAAATAACTATTCATTCTCGACTATGCGTGGCAAACCCATGGAGGCACGATTAGGTAGATGCAAATGTACAGATGTTTATGTCAACCGTAACAGCGACAGTCGAAAATTGTTCATACGTTCATGTTTGGAACTGTACAATGGTTGAAACGTGAAACAATAACTAGGATGTCGTGAGTTCGGGACCTGTTGGTTAGGACATAATCTGTCTGTCTTATATTGCAATCATACCTCGGCTAATGATAGATTAAGTATCCTGTATGATCCATAAGCGGATACTTGAAGGGCACGTTCGAGAGAGGTAGGACAATATACTGAGTTCGTGCGTATGTAACGCAAAGATCAACGGTGAGGTCGCAGAAAGTAAAGAGAGGACAGTATATGCGTGAACTCGTAGAATGCAGAGACAACCGTATTTGCAGATGCAGAAGTTCCAATGTAACGAACGTATCTACAATGGTGACGCTGGTTGGCCTGCCAGTGTGAAGTTATGGGCTGACTTTAATCGGTGCCAAGACACGTTCGTCACGTTGCGTTGTTGGTAAACTGCTAGTTGTGGCCTATGCTAGTTAGAACGCTTGCCAGGCAAAAACCAACCACGAGCTGAAATATTGCCGCCGATCCGTTGAATGGCAAGTTGTACTTGGCTATGCTTCTTGTTGAAGGTTTATTCGCTCGGTTATTCGCATTCAAATTGTGTCCCATTTTTCGTTGGCTGATGCGTTAGGTGACTGCCTATTGCGTTGCTATGTCCTGTCCTGTTTTGGTCTAATGGCTGTGCCTGATTGGTAGGACACGTATTAAACATTGTTTGAATTTGGTGTTTTGCTCATCTGCTGAACCACGTGAAGTCCCTGAGGGATACACGTTGAGATATGTTAAAGTCCTGCGGGATAGGATATGGTTTCGAAAAACGGATCGGAGATCCTCCCGCAGTAAGTTGGAACATTGTTTGCTAACATTGGCAACTATGGCTAATCGAACGGTCAAAGCGGAGTGAGTAGCTCAGGACGACCAATCGTTCTGATCTTGTATCGACAGGAGAATGTGCCTTCCGAAGTCAAAAGCAGGGCTCATGGCAAGTAGTAGGTGAAAGAGATAGTGTTAGGCTAACTGAACCCAATGGTTCAAGCCTCGGGAAAATTGTACACTTGCGAGTTGTCGAGTAATTTGTAAGTAGTAGTAGTAAGTTTTTTAGTAAGTTTTTAGTAAGTTTATAGCAGTAGGTTTGTAGTAGTAAGTTTGTAGTAAGTTATAAAAACGGCTGATACTCTTCCACTCATACTTATATAAGGGAACTTTGTGCCTCCTATTATATTATGGTCGCAACGATGGACAATTGTTTGAGTGCTTGCCGCCGTACCCGTGGAAATCTTGGGAAAGTAGAACAACGGACGAATAGCTACACAGACAGACGAAAGTAATCCATCCGGAACGCAGTCGATCAATTTCAACCATGGCTGAACTATTGTACCCC
Source organism: Dicrocoelium dendriticum (assembly GCA_944474145.2). NCBI lineage: Eukaryota > Metazoa > Platyhelminthes > Trematoda > Plagiorchiida > Dicrocoeliidae > Dicrocoelium > Dicrocoelium dendriticum. The sequence goes on along the minus strand of OX104061.1, from coordinate 1,955,841 downwards.
TATATCATGTAACTTTTATTTAAATATCGCATATACACATCTATCATAAGTGACCCAGGACAACGCGAAACGAGCAGACCACGGATCAGTAAAGAATGAAGAATCTTTTCAACTTAGGAATGAAGAGGAAACAGAGGGAGCTTGAGCCGTCCTAAAGCTCAGAGGCTTAATCTGTGAGAGCAAGAGAGAGAAGGGCTAGGTGTGCGGATTATAAAAAAGCATTTCACACAGAAGAAGCGAGTGGGACGCGTTGCCTCAGTCCTAAATTATTACGAAGGTAAGAAGTCATGAAAGACAGCCACATGTAAAGTAGCGTCAACTGAAGAAGGAATGCAAAAGAAAGCAACGCAAGGAAAGAAAATGGTCAGTATAAGCGGTTCTATTGAGCAGAATTGAAAAAGCCAACAACCGTTTTCAGAAGATGATTCATCCTTGTTAATAAAAAGAAGGATAAATATGGACCAGCGTTGTACTTGAGGTAGGTACGGCAGTGTGGCTCCTGCATAGATATATAGCAGCCCGAGCAAGGCACTAAGCCTGAGGGACAAAGGTTTCTGGGACTACTGAGCCTAAGTTGTTTACTCCTCGAAGGTCTGGATGCAAACAGAAAGTAGCTGACTGGTTAGACGAAGCTAGATTAGTATCAGGCCCTAAGAGATATCCGCCCAATTGAAAAGGATATGCAGAGAGCGCGAGACGAAAAGAATGTGGTCTGGAAGGAAAAGCATCCACTGCGAAGAAGTGGAAAGCCTACAAATATCTCGAGGTGTTGTGAACAGACTTTGAGATACACCGATGATTCATGCGTGCGGCTTCAGTATTCAACAAGCTGGAGACCATTGTCCTCCCTACCCAAACTGAAATTTCTGGTCTCTGTTTGAGCTTTGCTTCTTGGCTCCAATATAATGCTTTTCAACTCACCTTAACGTCTCTCTCTGGTTTGGCATCTCTTTTGGTCCATATCGAAACTGTTCAATGGTGATATGGGTACCACTAACGGCAGCGAAACTTTCCAGGCCTCGATAGATTCTCTTTGCTTCTTCGCCTCTCATTCTTAAACCTTTTGGACCAGTCCGGCCTCTGAGGCTCCAAATGCCTATAGATCTCAAACCAAAGCCTCTGCTTTCGCGCATCGGCTGCCATACTCTTTGTAGTGTTCAGATCCCCGTTTATCGGACTGATGTCTTTCTTATTCCACCAGCACCAGATTCTGAGCACTTGAACTTGTTCGGGTCTCATCCACTCCTATGTTTAACCATACTCTACTCTATGCTCGTTCGGCACTTCTTCTGGTCAATATCGCAACTCTTCGGGTAAAACACTTAACACTTGGGGTGTTGTCTGTAGTATTCCCTTACACTTGGGCACTTTCGGTGCCGGCACTACTGTCGTTCTCTCCACAGCTGTTGCAATTATTGCTGTCTGTTCTCTCTCTTGTATTCAACACTGTACACCTATCAGTCAATGCCGAGTATAATAAAGGCTGCTGCTCCCGTATATTAATTTACCAGGCTGCTAGCAACCCACTAATTAGTGAGTTATTACTAGCAGTCTATTTGACTTCAGTGTTCCACCATGGATGTCCACGTTAGGTTGGCACACCTATCATCTTTTGAGGCTGCTGCTCGCACTACTGATATTCCTGGTCCCCTTCAGCGCTGGCTCTACAACCAATTCTCGCTAAAGCCGCAGTATTCAAGCCCTTCTCCCTCCTGGTATTATCGTTAAAGGCATATCAGCGGGCAGTTTCTTCCTCATAATTAACCCGTTTCCCAGTATCGTCCTTTCCTGTCGTTTATGTGACTTGTTCGTCCCGCTGTAGCAGTCCCTATTTTTTCCGCCAGTCCAGGTCCCTTTAGGGCTGGCTTTGCAACCGTATTCTTGCTACAGCTCTAGTATATAACTCCCATTCTCGTCACCACTTTGACACTCCGTCGCATCCCTTCACCCATCTATTTCTCTAGCATGCGATTACTGAACATGTTACGTTACTAATTTCATGGGTCTCAACCTCGGCGGAGTAACTCCACTGGCTCTCATACATGGTCGAACGATAAGCCCTACCACTGTCAACCGGTCGTTCAACCTACATCTTAAGCGCATATTAAACCACTCACTAGGTTCTTCTGCTTCCCGTAACGCATTTACCGGTTAACAACGCCTGATACTCACGGTTTCCACACAAGACAACTTTTGCGTACGCTAGGCCACTTCGGACAGCATTTGTCTCTCACATTCAGCAAACATCGGGTCCTGTGCTTGCTAGAAAAACTACGGATATGTTGTATAACATATTCAGTCATTCCATTGCTTTCAACTAGCACAACGTTACCATAAATGTTATATTTACGCATTAGCATTCCTGTTCAATTTTCTTGGCAGTTTGCTCGGTCCGTTTTTCTTTTCTCCCTTGGTCTAAAGGATAAAAGTACCTGCACGGAACACATCTGAGGACATACCTGCGATGCTTCCGGGGACACGGAATCAATACAGAACAAAGAAATCGTCCGCACTTCGCAATCCTGACGCACTAAATGAACCCATAAAACCAATCAAATCTATACAAGTATATAAAAGTCACGAGTCGTCCGAGTTCAACAGCTCCAACCACTTGCGGTCGACTCCGAAGGTGACTACACCACAAAGGGAAACAAATTATCGAAACGTGACTGCAAATATATGCGAGGTTAATCGGTCAGCTGCAATCTTTCCAGCCTCAAATCACCAGTCGGCAGTGTTCAAGGACATGGTGGGTCTTCGTCTGGCAAACGTTTTCCCACAAAATGCCACAAATGTCGGTTTAACGACACTGTGACGTGGCGGATGTGACTCGCCACCCAATAAAGTCACCGCCCCAACACACATTGACAAGTTGACCGCTACCGCATTTACAAATTCTGTGCATATAGCTGTTTTCGCACGAACACGCCTACATATTTGATTAGTGACATGCCACTATTCTTAAATAGTTTTCAGCTTTTTTCTCATGCTTCACTCACCTGACCCGCACGGTGTACACAACCTCATCGGGCTAGTTTCTCATCAACATACTCCTCATTAGTGATCTGATGCTTATCTCTACATCTCTCATTCTGTGGACATGGACTTCGTACAACCATTTCGCCATATGGGCCCACACTACCGTATCCAACTGTACTACTACCACTCTTGGTGCTGCTACGCATGTTATCATGTACCATATTGTGATATGCTGATCAGGCCGAAATGGCGTGCCTCGCTTTGTCTGGAATAAAATATTTGTTTATTTATAGAATGTCTGCTCATAGATAGTGAGAGCCGTTTTCGTAATGTCGGAATGCTAGCAGAGAGCCTGGCAGAACTAAACATGTTAAGGAAAAAACGGGACATAATATTTAGGATGAACCATGACCAGCAATGCTCTGGGGGTGAGGGTACCAAAGCATTGCGTAAACCGAGACTAGATCATTTGGATCTCAGAAGTCTATAAGAAGGAGACCGTGCAGACCAAACCAAATAAGCCGGCAAGATGAAGCTAGGCCTGCAACTTTAGGTTGGAGTAGAAATACTGAGTGTCATAAGAAACGTAGCGGTTCGGGACGAAATTGGCAATGTGAGAAGACAGTTAGCGTGCCGAGCAAAGTCTCAGGCCAAGAGGACAGAGTATTGGGACTGCAAAGCCTAGGTCCTCAACGTCTTGGAGGCCTGTAAATAGTCAGAAAGCAGGGGACTAGTCCGACGATGCTAGATTATAGCCAGGCCAGAAGAGTTAGTTGCCCGATTGTAAAAGGAATGCAAACCTTGAATGCCAAATGGAAAAGGCTCCATTGATGTGAATTGGTAAAGCCAACGATATTTTCGAGGTGATGTGAACAGACCGTTGAGTCTGCCGATCCCTGATCATTGGGGTCACAGTATTCGGAAGGTAGGAGATCATTGAGATGAGACTAAAACGTCGGCTCATAGAGAGAAAGTCGTTGTATTAAGGGCTGAATACTAACAGAGAGCATCTGCAGAAATAGAGGTATTAAGGAAGAGGGGGACATAATATTCAGGATCAGTCATGACCAGCAATGCTCTGAAGGTGAGGGTAACAGAGCATTTCGTTGGTGGAGACTAGAGCATTTAGACCTCGGAGATCCAAGAGCGTTCAGAACGAAGGAGACCGTTCAGACAAAACCAGCTAAGTCAGCAAGATGATTCTCCGTCGCCAAATTACGGTGGGAATAAAAGTAATGTGTGTCAACAGAAAAGGAGCAACTATTTGTGAAGGCATTCAGCATGCTAGTAATAAATATATTACCGAAAATAACCCCATGTGCCAACCAACACATCTAGAAATCTATCCAGCTGCTTGCGACAAATACGCCTTAATAACTAGTCTTGCTCAATGTTGTATGAGCCTCAACCAATGCCCACCCACGTCACCCGAAACGGATTGTAGTATTCATTGGGTTCAGGACACTGGGTTGTTTTGTGAAGTGAAATCAAGAACGGTTGACCGAAGATATGGTGTTGGTATACGGTGGCTAAATAAGTAATACCAATCGCGGAGCAGTCAGGGCCTAAGTCTGTACCTACCGTTCAAAATGGATGTCTGTGTAAACGCCTACCACTGCTAAATCACGTTTTCAAGAACAAACGCGAGCAAATCTCACGCTTCGCAGGAAAGCTGGGGTGAGTCAAACAACACACCCTTAGTTACAGCGCGTCTCATTCTAACCTGCACTCGGCACGTCTGAGAACCTCTTCGCTGATTTCTGCCTGCTGAATTTTGCAACCGCCGAGGAACTAGGCTCGCTACACTTCAAGAGTTGGTTAGTCATACCTGCTAACATTCGAAAAACAAAGTTGGAAGATGAAGGTTGACAGTTGCCTGCACCCCGTATCGCCTCATCAGTGCAGATATCGAGAACCTGTACGATCGGTTTTGGCTTTACAAAATTGGGTCTATAAATCCGACAGCAAACCGACAAGTTTGCGACTACGGACAACAGACGTGCATGGGCTTCCGGTAGGCCATCATGTCTGGCTCGCGCGGTCTCCAACTGTGCAGGTGCGACGCATCCGCTAGGAGCTGCAGAAGGCTTAAACTTGATTCTACGTAACAGTTTCCAAATCGCCCGCGGGTAACGACGTATGCGAATACAATCCGACAAAAAATAATTTCCACACGTACCCGAGCAACCTCGTACCTCAGATTGATTATACAATTGAGTAGTTTAATGGATTCAGGGGGATTCCTGGTTTGAGCAAATTACATCAGTTAGTTCCCCTTAGTACCTTGCAAAGCACAATTAGAAGCCCAACGTCGGCAGGGGCATGCACCCGGTATGGTCTCATCAGTGCCGATGTCGCTAACCGGTGTGATCGACTTTGGCATTACAAAATTGGGTCTATATAATCCGACAGCAGGCTGGCAACTTTGCGACAACAGTCAACAGGCGTGCATGGGTTTCCGGTAGGCCATCAACTTTTGCTCGCGCTGTCTCCAACTGGGCGGATAGGACGCGTCTGCTAGTAGCTGCAGAAGGCCTGATCTTGTTTCCACTTAACAGTTTCCAAGTCGCCTGACGATAACAACGTATGCAAATACCATCCAATAAAAAATTAATTTCCGCACGTATGATAGCATTTTCCTTGCAACGGCCGGCCCTATCTAGTTGCGAACAAGTTGTGCAGGACGTCTGGTGCTGTTGTTTTTTATGCCACGCAGCATCATCAAGGTTTAAATATCTAAACATGCTGGTGGCTCTGTGGATTGTGCAAAATGGGCTTGCGCCAACTGGCCAGCTCACAGAAGGCTCAATAGCAACCAAAAATGGTGCTTTGATGCAATTAGCGTTCCATGGCATGACCCGCGGCAGCTTCCGATAGTAGACGCAGCTTGAGCTAATTATCACAAGCGTGCGTTTGAATGAGCAATTGGTAGATATTTGTCTGGTTAACCCGTAGGCAATTCTATAAGCCTGCATACAAATTATGAATCATTTCGCTTTTTAGTGGCGACGGTTACCCTATCTCTGCTTTGCGAACTGCGTGCTCGACTTTTGCGTTTCTTTCAGGCGATACGCAATAGTCCGCCTACTTCGAATGATGCACCATAGACACACCTCTCACGAATAAAGAAATGTGAAAGGCACATTCTTGACAACGCGCGATACGCCGGCGAAGGCATTATTTCGGTAAAGCTGCTCGAATGCACCGTCAGTGGGTAATACCGATACCACTTTACCGATAACAGTGGTCTGTTTGTTGAACATATATATGTGAGGGTGTGTAGGTGGGATGTTTGTTTTTTTGATAAGCGATTGTATGCGTGATTGTGTTGTATCTGCTCCTCAAAGTTTGTTAGAGCCGAAGACCGTCTTCGGTGCAATGGAGAATTTTTGCGGGTGTGGCATGTTCGGCTGTAAAGGTAACCAGCATTGAGGATATTTAGTAAGCAGTAAACCCCGCCACGTCGCGGCGTTGCTTAGCAGACACTGGTGGCTTTTCCTATGGACCACGCCTGCCAGGTGCAAACCAACCACTACCCGTCTTTCAACTTTTGCTTTGTGGTCTGTTGGTTGTTGATACAGTGCCACAAGCTTGATACCCAACTGCAGTAGGAGGTTTAAGTTAAACCCATGTGTCTGCATATCGAAGTCCTACTGGCTGCCAGCATTTGGGCTAGTGTTCCGGATAGCTAGTAGAACCACCTCCACCTGGTACCGGCTGGATGGTTCGGGCTACTCACGCTACAGCTAATAGTTCGACAGCAGAGTTTTTGTACGTCTTGGGTTTCTGCCTGGCCAGTATTCACCCTATAAAGTCACATATGTCTGCTTAACAACACTATGACGGGGCGGATATTACTTGCCACTAAATAAAGTCATCGCCCCTGCCATACCAGCAGACCTTAACTATTTCGCAAATGACAACGACCTTACTGCTTTGACCTAATCTATTCCTGTATTGGCGAATTCGCCGAAAAAACGCATACTCACAGTAATGGTAATTAATTGGCTCATCTTGGTGATTTGCACATGAACCCACATGCATACTACACAAACATACACACATACATCCCGTGGGTACTGGTTAACTAGCGAATATTCTGTACTAGTCCTAGCGTTACGCGTTTGTCTTACCAAGAGCATGCCTTTCAATGCTTGTCTCGCACCGTGGAGCATAAACCATTTTTGCATATTTATTTATGTGCACAATAAACAAAAGATGGACTCTAGCAGTCACCGCTTTTGGGCGTACGGTGTCCAGAACAAAGTGGTGGGTGATAACCCAGCCATCCCTGGCTACGCTGGACCGCGTTACATGTTTTGTGTGGTTCATAATCCTTGCGAACTCGCTGCACGACTGCCAATATAAAGGCATGACGTGTCGTGGATAGGTGCACCAGTACTGAAGCCGAATCGCACCTTTCATTTTGTTATATCCAGGTTGTCCTAATATTTGGTGGATCCAACGAGCGACCATTCGAGTTTCTGCCGTAGAGCCGAAAAGTTGCCTAGATAGGTTGGTCACTTCCGGAACTGCACTGTTACCTCCGCTAATTACAAGCGTGACCACAGGGTCCAGCATCAAGTTAGTTCCCAGCTGTTTGCGACCGGTTAGCCGTGGGTTGGTACTTCATCGCTGCATAGACGCGAATGTAAAATGGACTCAACTCGGTATTTGTTGACTGCCCCTAGCTCTTTCCGCGTCTACCGGTGTGTCTAAGATAACTGTAGATGCCTAAGCCGCTGTGCATGGGGTATGAGGTCCATGGTCCCTGAACATTCTAGATGACAGGCCAGCAGCAGCTGTGTGTGTTGGACCAGCGTGGTGTTAAAACCTATATGGGTACTCTTGTAAGCCCTGTGGCCATGGTATGTGTTACCCAACGGAATACCGGGAAGTTAAAAGCCAGCTTAGCTTTTTATATTGTGTGAGTAAGATAAACTTGTGGCAGAAGTAGTAGCAACGAAATTGTGCGGTGAAGCTCATCAAGACGCGCGCTTTCTTCTGTGTCGCGAACTTGTTACTGCTCCGTCGTAATAAGCCTCAAAGCAAATATGCGATTACCGGCTGAGTGCCGCCTGATGTGCCCTTAGATGATATATCCCGATACCAAGGTCCCTGGTTTTAGTATTGTAAACGAGAGGCTCAGTAGATTATGTCCCACTGTAACTCTACAACCGCAGCTTTGCATCACGCAACCTTAAGGTCCTCAAAGCCGTCCGCTGCGTTTCCTTCCACATAAAAGCTCTTCAGCCATTCAAAAGTTCTCTCTAGGTACTAGTTTTGTTGCAAAACCTGACCAAGCGCCGATGAAAGGAAGAAAGTCCACAGAAATTGCGCAATTCGTCCTTACATGTGTATTTTGATCATAAGAAGACTTCACTTACCGTTGGGTAACAATGTAACCCGTCTTCGGAGGATGTGATCCAAGGAGTTCGCTTAATACTCCAGAAGCTATTATGCCGCCGCTACAACCACATCCGCGTTATCCGGCCTGAGATAAGCGTGAGGGTTGGTCAGCTTTTATTCACCGTTTTACCGTGCCCTATGATATCGTCACGATAAACTAAACTGTGCTTTAACATTAGCAATTGTTGAAACGCGGCAGGCGCAGTTGGCAACTTAGACGGTATCGTCTGGAATTTATGAGGACCGGTTGAATTAATAAACGCGGTGTTTCATCTATTGTCACTCTGTTGCTCAACCGGCCGATGGCCAGCTGTTAGGTCCAACTTGGTAGACAAACGGCATCCACTGAGTGCATCCTGGTGTATTCCTGTCTTAGCAGCAGGAATGAATCTTTTCGTGCAAGGGTGTATAGCTATCAATAATTGTCACAGAGTCGCAGTTCATCAATCTTCTTTTTCACCGGGAAAGTAGAAGTCACCCACGGGTTCTATGGTGAATGCAATTTCCTTCTGAAACCGAGGAGGTAAATGCTGCGGCGGTGACCAGATCTGTTGGGCATTGCTTGTCTTAGTGCGGTGCTGTGTAAATTCACCTCATCCTCCCTCGTATGTGGTGCACGCGGCTGCTTGCTGGCATTTGCTTACAGTATCCTTACCTTCTTTACTGGTTAATGTTCATAATTCTACAGAATAGCTTCAAATGAATTGCTTTACGTTGACCACTATTGTACGGGGCTGAGCATGACCGTTTGACGAGCTAAACGGCAGCATAAGCTCATCGAGTTTTAGCGTTTTGCTTGCCAAAGCAAGGTTGGTCGTAAACAATGAAAGGAAGTCCACTCCCAGCATAGCGTATACAAGTGGAGGCCTATCAATAAGCAGATGAGCATTGGACATTAAATAAATAAATAAATAAATGGTATATTATCGGCAAAAAGCGACACACCTGTACAGGCGCCATCCACATACACGGCGCTGTAGTCAACCCAGGAATGGGATGACCGTAGTTTTGTCTGACAATACATTAACAGTACTATCTTGGAAAGCTATGGCGCCGTCCGGGGCTAAAACCTGATCCCCGAAGAGCGATATGGGTAGACGACTTGAATAACTTTCCAAATCAGTCCCTCCAAGGCAAAAAATGAGCTGATTTGCAATCAAGAATACTCCGCAGCAGTAACTGATAGTGACAAGGACAACTTCCGCCAGAGCTCGCGAAGCTGCAGGACAAAATTTGAGCAACGGCCCGCGTTTCTTCAAGCCGGCCAGATGGTGCTCAATGATTTTCCTGGTTCCAATTTTGGCGTGGACGGGGAAGCGTTAATAGCTTGTTCAAACAGGAACACGACGTGTTTTTGTGCGTTTTCTTGAGGCCCCTGCTGAGGGGCGTAACAAGAGCAAAGCAACACGGTCGACAACGTTTTAACCATGTATACGAACTGAGCGTTTTTCGTAGAGAATACTGATGCATCCAACAAGCTATCATTTATGGAGATGCTACGCCACCCAGCAAATCCAATATATATTATCGGCGGTATCAGTGTGCTTCGTTGGCCTAGTAGATTCGCTTTGGAGTTTCCAGAACGTCAACCACTCTAGCGAGCTCACCTACAGCGGTCTTCTAACCTGTAAAAAGTCGGTCCTTCAGGGACAAAACGTACATTCTGCGAACAAAAGGACCAGGCGAAAACGCAGGCAGAGGGCGAGTGAAACATATCGGTATATACAACTAGTTGGATCCATAATTAACGACCTTTGTGAATGCATGACATTTTTTCCTTTGATTCAGTCAAAAAACTCACTCCAGTGCGTCCAACTGTTGGCCAAGCAGCGTGTGTGTGAACGTCTAATCAGCTGCCGCCTTGCCTTTCGGCAGCCTAACGGCTTCCTTGCTGGGCTGGCACCGCACATTCGTTCGAGTGTATACTCCCATCACATCCTCCCTTTTTTCATGTTCTTGCTGCTGTACTTTGCTAAATAGTCCATACACTTTACCACTCCGCGTCCTCTTTGTTGGATCTGCCGATGTCGCCTCATTGCCGCACGCAGTATAACGCTCTCTCCCTGATTCATGCTGTCGCCTCGGACATCTCCTCAGCTGTACTCGGTTTCTTCTCAGCTTCTCCAACATTTACTTAGTATGACCTTTCACCGACTTTCGCAGCCACGACTCCTTTTCTCCACCGCTCCTGTCCATCGGGAATTGGTCCAAACCATACTTCTTCCCCCACTGTCAGCTCAGGTAATTCCCGTGCACCGTTGTCTTAGTACCGTTTCTGAGTAGCCATTCGCTTTTTCAAACCGTTCTGTACTTTCTTAATTTGTGGCGTGACAGGGCGCAGAAGTGTTGCGGATGCAGGCATCACAGTTCTGGTCCTTCGACTGTATAGGCGCTGCACTGGGCTCAGGCCGATATCCGTTGACGGATTGTTGCGACTCTCCAGTAGCATGAGGTATGGATCCTCCCGAGTATCTCCAGCCTTCGCTAATAGTCGCTTGGCTTGCTTCACTGCCGACTCTGCCTTCCCATTTGATTGACTGTGATAGGGACTGGTATGCCGGTGTGCGAATTCCCATTTGGTTGCGAAACCTGGAATGCCCTGCTGCTGAACTGGGGACCGTTGTCCGAGACTAGCTCCTCCGGTATCCCGTGCCGTGCGAATTGACATCTGAGTTTGTTGATTACTGCCTCCGTGGTCGTGGTGGTGAGTAAATCGATTTCAAAGTAATCACTATAGTAGTCCACCGTGAGTAAGTAATCCTTTCCGTTGTCCCAGAATAGATCCACTGCTACCTTTTGCCACGGTCGGTCCGGATTATCATGCAGCATCATCGGTTCCTTCGTTTGCCGAATGTCGTGTGAACGGCACGCCTCACAGTTAGACACATGATCCTTGATCTGACCTGTCATTCCTGGCCAGAACATCAGTTCTCTTGCTCGATTAATGGTGTAATTTGCACCCAGGTGTGCGCGATGGACATGCTCTAGCATCTCCTTTCGGAGAGAAGAAGGGATTAGGATTCGACTTCCCTTGAACAACAGACCGTCACAGACAGTGAGTTCGTCCCGAAAATTGAAGTAGGGTGTTAATTCCTTCGGGAGCTGCTTCTTTGTTTCTGGCCACCCATTGAGGATAACGTCTCGCAAAGCTGCAAAAGTTTGGTCTTCCTCCGTGAAACGCCTTATGTCTTTAAAACGGTTTTCTGTCACTGCCAGATGCTGCACCATGCTAACTGTCTCGATCTCTTCTAGCTGATGTTCGGCCACTGGCGGATGTGCTCTCGACAGGGTGTCCGCGATGAACATATGTATGCCAGGTGTGTACAAAATGTCAATGTCATACTTCTGGAGCCGGATAAGCATACGCTGCAGACGGCGAGGAACGTTATTCAGTGGTTTGGTGGCTATCGACACCAGCAGCTTATGATCAGTGTACACGGTTGTCTTTCTTCCAAAAGTATAACCACTGAAACGCTCCATGGCATAGACCACGGCCAGCATCTCTTTCTCGATCTGTGCGTACCGCTTCTCGGCCTCTGTGAGTGCTCGACTGCGGAAATCCAAAGGTCTTCCGTTCTGCAACAGAACAGCACCTATTCCACTCTGGCTACTATCCCACTGTACCTCCAACGGTTGTGCTGGATCGTAATATCCGAGTACGAGCGCATTACTGATAAGGTTCTTAATGGTTTCGAAAGCCAAATCCTGTTCCTTCCCCCAGCTCCAATTTACTCCTTTGTGAGTTAACTGCCTAATCGGAGTCATGACATCAGCGAGTCCTGGTAGGAACCGGCTTAAATAATTCACCATACCGTTTAGGCGATGGACTGCCTTCACATCATTAGGGGACGGCATCTCTTTTATCGCCTTAATCTTCCCTGGGTCAACCCTGATTCCGTCGGATGTTAACACATGCCCATGGAAAATCACCTCCTCTTTCCGCAGCCCTACTTTCTCGCGTTTTAGCTTGATGTTCTTTTGCACGCAACGCCTCAGGAACCGGTGTAGCTTAGTATCATGCTCTTCTTCGGTAGAACCGTAAATCAGAACGTCATCTGCCACACAGGTTACGCCATCTAAATCATCTATTGCTTGCACCAAACGCTTTTGGAAAATTTCGCTAGACACCTTCAGGCCAAACGGTAATCGCAGCCAACGATAACGTCCGAACGGTGTAGCAAATGTGGTGAGGAAACTGGATTCGTCGTCTAGAACAACGTGCCAGAATGCGGAAGAAAGGTCTACTTTCGTGCAAAACTCAGCTTTTGTCAAACGTGGTAAAACATCTTCTAACGTCGGTAGCGCATAATGTTCTCTACGCAGGGCCTCATTCAGTGGCTTCGGGTATATACATACTCGTAGTTCGCCATTTTTCTTCGTAATGATTGCGGCCTGGCTAACCCTGTCTGTTGGCTCATCAACATTTGCAATCACACCCTGCATAACCAGCTTGTTCAATTCCGCCGACAATCGGTCACGTAGCGCAAATGGGACTCTCCTAGCAGGTAACGCAATCGGGCGTACCAAAGGATCTAACGACAGGTGAGCGGTACCATCAAATTCCCCTAAACCCGGGCTAAACACAGACGGATACAGGTCACTAACATCGGCTTCACTCTGACAAGCGTACACAAAACGATCATGGTTAAAAATGACAAAGCCAAGAGATAAAATCGAATCAATGCCTAGAATCGGCGTGAGATCCTCATCCACGATCACGAACTGCAGACGGTGCGAAACACCGTCTCTCGAATTGACCACTTCAATTGTTGCTGAGCCCTTTGGCTTGAGTCTGGAACCATTCCACATGCGCAAATAATCTTTATCCGATTGAATTTGCACGCCGCGGCAGCGCTTTCTAAGCAAAATATTGATCGTCGCGCCTGTGTCTAACTGGAATCGCACAGACCGTCCCTCGATCAGAAGACTTGCATAGACACACTTCTGCGACGCTTTCCGAGACACGTTACCAATCGATTGTTCGGTGTCTTCTGTTGATTTGTTTGGAACGAGTGCACTGACATCTGTCGACTGACAGCAGCGGGCGAAGTGATTGCGCTTCCCACATTTGACACAAATGCGGCCCCACGCCGGACACTGTTCGCGGTTCCTCGGATGTCGTGTTGCACAGAAGTTGCAGGGCTCCTGTCGCGCGGTCGTGGCCCTCGTAATTTTGCTCCTGGAGACGGCGCACTACTCTGAATCACCTGCGATTGTCATCTGCTGGAACTGATAGGCAGTGGAGGACTCACTGTCACAGATGTCGATACATTGCTGCAGAGATAGGTTGCGCTTTCGTAATAGTCGCCTCGTCAAACCTTCGTCATTGATCCCAAGAACAATGCGGTCCCATATGAGACTGTCCGCCATGCATTTACAGAAACTGCAGGATCGGGCCAAAATCTTTAGCTCAGGGACGTACGTGTCAACGGATTCACCTGGCCGCCTGTTCCGCGAAAAGAAGAGGTAGCGTTGAAATGTCTCGTTTGTTTGGCCTTCGCAGTATTCACTGAACTTCTCAAGAACTGTCTCCAGATTGTTGGCATCTTCGCTCTTGTCGTAACACAATGTCTCTAGCAAGCGGCGCGCATCATCTCCTGCTGCGTGTCGAAACATGGCCAAACGGTACGCCATCGGTTGTTTGTCCAGACTCGATAAAGTGCAGAAATCCATCCATTTGCTCTTCCACAAACGCTAGTTGCTTGCCAAACTGCCTTCATCCATGTTCAGCGAGGCAGGCATTTGAATATCCGGTGCAGCTCCAAACATTGTCTGGGTGGTACTAATGTTCTTCTCCTTCTCTGACACCATGTAAAAAGTCGGTCCTTCAGGGACAAAACGTACATTCTGCGAACAAAAGGACCAGGCGAAAACGCAGGCAGAGGGCGAGTGAAACATATCGGTATTTACAGCTAGTTGGATCCATAATTAACGACCTTTGTGAATGCATGACATTTTTCCTTTGATTCAGTCAAAAAACTCACTCCAATGCGTCCAACTGTTTGCCAATCAGCGTGCATGCGAGAAACGTGTGAACGTCCAATCAGCTGCCGCCTTTCCTTTCGGCAGCCTAACGGCTTACTTGCTGGGCTGGCACCGCACGTTCGTTCGAGTGGATACTACCATCACATACGCTACAGGAATATTTCTATCCTGGCCGGGTCGAACAATATCCTATATTCCTTGAGGTTGTTAATTCAACTTCCTGATTAAGACGAAATTTTAATAAAAGTACCTGAACAACTAAGGAAATAAAGAAATATAGGTATATTTTTGGACTTGCTAGAAGCTGTGCCCGCACGTGGTCAGATCCATATTTACACAAACCCCATGCTGTTGAACGGAGAGTGAGGACAGTAAGAGCATATGGTCTCTGTTCGCATTACCAAATGCAAGGTCTTTTTGCGTGTCCATTTGCAGCGTTTATATGCGCCCACCGTGAACTTCACATGGCTTCTTCATGCAACCTTTTTGCTCCTTGATTTTATCAATGGCGAAAGTTTGCGTAGAGATTTAGTTGTGTGTTTCCGCTAGAAGCAGGATCCAATAACTTACGAACTTCGCTATAAATACTTTGGCTTAATTCGGCACGCTCGGTGGTCACATTCAATGGTGTGCACATGGAGAGAAGTAAGAGCGGCAGAATTCTAGGGAACAAGTGGGTAAAAAATGGGTACTAGAAATGCAAATAAAAATACACGCGTTCTCAGTGACATAATAAAGCGGCCTACGTAACTGAAAAATCTAGCTTTCAAAATCTAGATTAGCAAAATACAGCGCCGATACTTCGTGCGCTGAATTTGATATACGACGCCAAAATTAAAACTGATTAAATCGTAAAATAAGTGGTTTTCTAAGACTACAGCTTTACTTAACGTGGCACAAAATAATGCTACTTAGAACAAGTATTAATCACTGCTTACGTTAAACGTAAAAGTATGGCAATACGTGCAGCCGTTAGCATGTTATTCGCGATTGTGTGCCGGTCTACCAATAACGCCGTTATATTTTTGGCTTAAAATGCTTTTTCTGATTTGCCAGCTGATTTCAGCAAGATTAACAGAGCGTGTAAAATATGTCGAATCGGTATAAGTTACGTCAAAGCATACGTATCCAGAAATGCATTATATAGGCTTAAATTCCTTGCAGTAATTAGGTTTGATGTAATCGTGTAGGACTAGTAAATACTGACTCCAGCCGGTGCGCGAAAGTAAGCGCTGACATCAGAAGGCACTTGGAGTCGGACACAACGGACTGTATTTGATGGGCTACGATCAGACGCGGACGGATGAAGCAAGAGTGGATGTACCCGTTAGCGCGGAAACTTACAAGGCGGTCGAATGTATAGCCGGTTGTAAAAAAGGTTAAACAAGAAAGAATAATGTACGGTTGGATAACAAATAAATGGTCCATAGGAGATAGCAGTTATCTTTATGTACGCTACAGATCTCGCGTAGAATTCGAAGTGTAGCAAACCCTCCATATGGAACATTAGAGCTGAGTCGAAGTTCGCAGGGCAAAATCATGCCCACTAAGGATGAGCGAGTGTTCGTGACAAATGGGGGTTCGCCGGATGTCGGCGTCTGGCTTTACGGTTGTGTTTTATTATTTATTGCTTGCAATGCAGGGTGCATTTCGTCGAGCTTTAGGAGTGGGCTAACTAGACAAGAAAAAGCTGGTTGGCCCAGGAAAGGCCGATAGGGCCTCAACCTCCGCTGCTGCCGAACGTTGCGCTTGCGAGTGGTCTCCTTCCTCGCCGAACCCCAACGGGCGCCAAAACTACACCCGTCCCACGGCGAAACGAACGTCTTCCTATGAAGGAGCGGCCCTCGTTTCGCGAAAACTGACTCCCGTCCCGCAGAGAAAGGACCAGCCTTCGCGTCGGAGTTCTGGTTGATTGGACGAACATCGATATTATTGCTCATGTGAACCAGTCGATCTAAGGGAAGTGTTGCGTCGTGTAGCGATGAGAACATAGAAAAGCACAACAGCGTCAGAAAGAAGGAACAAATTATTTGTTTGGTTAGATATTTCCGATTTTCTACTAACTTTTAGGGCTGGTTTCTCAGAAGCTTTTGATTTTCATTTTCCAACTGGTCATTCGATCGAACGTCGGTCAAATATATACAATATCTACAAACCTAAACGTGTTTATACTGTACGTGGTCGGAAAAGCGAACGGGCTTACACACCTCCCGACCACTGCGATTGGTCTACGGAGGCGGCGGGTAACATTTGGGAGATGTCGAGACGGCTGATGCTTGCAGACGGAGATGGAGGTCTGATTCAACTGCTATAGGATGCTGGAATCTGTGCAGAGAATTGTGAGGTCGCATGAAGCACTACTAGACGAAGTAGGCGAGGTGGCTTCTTCCAGAAAAGCAGGCTTTAGAACGTCGATGGTGACGACTTCGCGTCAGCCCCATGGTCAATAGCGTACACTTTATTCGCGCGGTGTAGCAATTTGTCGTCCTGCGCACGGCGTCGGAAGAGGATTCGAAAACCGTCTGTTCGCAGGAGAGCTTGTGTACACGTAGGCCACTGCTCCGGCACGTACGCTACTGCCTTCAGCGGTCGAAGAGCCAGTAGACGTAGCTCATGCAGCTGGTGACCCGATCGATCTGTGTAACTTCCGTAGTCAAAAGTGGAATTAGGTTGGGCTATGCTACCAGCTGTCCGGGCAATCACAGCATGCTGCCATAAAATAGCTGCACCGGTGTAGTGTCGAACTCGGTTCAAATAGCAGGTTAAAGCCTAGGAGGACGGGGGTTGTATTTCCGACCATGAAGGATTTGCGTGAGCACGTAGCGCGGCCTTCAACTGGCGGTGAATAGGCTCTACCATGTTGTTAGCGGCCGGAGGGAACGCCGACTTCTGAACGTGGCGACAGCCTAACCTCTTAATCACGTGGCAAAAGTTGACGCGAAATGAGACCCTCGATCGGTGGTCACGCTAACCGGACAGCCGTATTGAGCAACCCAACGCTCCAGAAAAGCTTCCCTTACCGTTTCCGAAGAGTACTTAGAGGAACAGCTATTGACCATGTAGTGAATCGATCGACACAGGTCCGTAGATATACAGGGCCGTTCGAAGATTGCAAAGGACCTACTAGGTCGGCGTGTGCGTGGTAAAATCCTGCACCTGGCTTGGGAAATATTCCTACTGCGTTTTTAATTTGCCCATGAACTTTCGGGTGTATACACGGAAGGCAATCAGCTGCCCAAGTAAGAACGCCACGCTTAACCTTGCACCAGACAAACCGTGTGGTTACGGGGCTAATTGATGCAAGAACACATGGATGCGGCAAGCCGTGCCACGTGTGGTGCACTGTTGGCCCAACCCCGCGCACGACGAGTTAGCGCGGCGTGCCAGGAGATAAATCGCAAAGTATGGTTCCGTCTGAGATGTCAGCTGAACGGGTCGTATGTCCAGTGAAGGAGACCTGTGTAGTAAACCAACCTCGGGATCCTTGAGTTGTGCTGCAGCCATGGCTGCCAAGTAGACAGCAGTGCCGGCGTCAGCGAAGGGTGCTTGGATTCGATTTAGCGCATTGGCGGCAGCTTTCTGCACTTCTGAGGCATGCTGCTTATCTGTCGCAAACTGAGCGATCTAGTCAAGCTGGCACGATTAGCTAGGAGAGTATCGGTCCGTAGTCGAGCCGAACACGTAAGTCAGGGGTAGGTGGTCAGTGAAAACGGCAAAGAAGCAGCCATCTAAGGCGTGTCGATAGTGCACTATCGCTAAAAATACAGCTAGTAGTTCTCCTCCGAACGTGTAGTAGCAAGGCTTGGATGGTTTTAGGCGGTTGGAGCAAGACTCTAAGGGCTGTCCTGTGTCCGCTATTTGTAGCTGCAAAACAGCGCCGAATACTACGTCCGAGGCGTCAGTACTGAGGGACAGTAGGGATACCGGAACCTGATGTGCTATAGAAGCCATGTTGACGATAGCCTCTTTCTGCGCATTAAGTGCAGCATGTGCCGCAGCGAGAAATTCGAATCGCTTGGGTTTTCCTCGTAGAAGGTACGTGAGGGATTGCAACTGCGATGCGTAGTTTGGTATAAACCGTCGGTAAAACTGACAAGCCCATCAAAACGTTTGAGCTGCTTGAAAGAATACGGCTCGAGTTAGTCGATGATCTCAGGAATTTTATCCTGCGGTAGCACGGCGCCTGCAAATAAGGTACGATAGCCGAGGATGTTGACCGTGTTGACACCAAACAAACACTATTCTGCGTCACCCCGTGTTGCGATACACGATCAGAAAGTGTTCGTACGTGGCGCATGTGTTCTTCTAGTAAAGAGCACACGATTAAGTGGTCGTCGAGATAAAATTAAGCAAAGTGTAAGCCACGAAAATATTATTCGATGAAGCGCCGAAATGCTTGCGCAGGATTCTTTGGATGAAATTGCACGCGCAGGTATTCGTACAAGCTAAATCCAGTTGAAACGACAGCTTTTGCTACGTCTGCCCCGGCTACCGGAATGTGTTTGTATGCGCGCACAACTAGATTCTGCTGAAGACAATTTTACCAGCCAGCCTGACGGTGAGGTTCTCGATGTTTGGGGTCGCAAAGCGATCAGGCGTGGTCCATGGTTCAGTATTCGAGGTTCAATGTTCCATATTTGCCACAAGGACGCCAGTTTGACATTACCTGCTTTGGGACCATTTGGAGAGGTGACACCAAAGCGCTGCTGGACGGCTGATCATACTGAGCTGAAGCAATTGGTCGATTCAGCTCGTGCGACACCTAGTTTGTCCGGAGCAAGCCGTCTTGGCCATGCGCCAACTAGTTGATTGCGCATGACAATGTGCTGACCGACCTCTGTCGTGACTGGTGGAAGCTCTGCAACCGGTGGAACCAGTCGCGGGTATACGGAGAGGCGGATCAAGTATTCGGACGGTGCTTCTGAGATCTGTAACACAGAGCCGATTATCGGGGCATCTGAAAGGACACCATTAACGCCTAGATTTTTACAGTCCTCTAAACGTCTGTGACGACCAGCATAAACAAGCAACCCAGCAGGTCGGAGGAAGTCGATACCGATAACTGCGAATGGTAAAGACGCAACCATGAATACCTACTGAAAATCTCGGCAAAGATTGCGATACAGTTTTATCATACGCTGACCGAATGCAGCCATAGGAGACCCGTTGGCCAAACGCAGGTTGTACGTAGGCTTTGAGTGCTTGTCCTACAAGTTCGCAGAAATGACGCTGACTTTCGCTCGAGTGTAGATGGGAAGTTTGATGGAAGAACATCCATCCTTAAGATAAAACAACCGAGCTTCTTGGTTACTGCGGGATACGTTGGTGGTTCTAGTAGGCGGGCTTTTTACTATTCCTGTAGCGGCTGGGTCGTGCCTAATGTAGGAAGACTGACCGAGTCCATCTTTTTTAACATATTGGCGGTGTTACCAACAGGCCTCTTCGGCGGGTTTGGTATTATCTGACTGAGAACGTGCATCGAGGTGTTTGCGTTTCCGTGTCGAAGGAGACGTACTCGGTGCAGACACACACGAGCCGCAATGCACGGTAGCCAAAACGTGGTCCGCATCTGACCGTGGTACACGCTGTTTCAAAGTTTGCGTTGCTGCTGTCCTACTGCGAAGTACCACAAGTTCCTCGTTTTTGGGGCCAGATTGGGTTAACGACTAGGAGCACTTATAAATCTCGGTTTACATCTGCGCTAATACACCACTAGAGCTACCAGTCTTCTGCTGTGGATGACGTTTGAGCGCAGCGTTTGCCTTGGTAGCTACTTCTTTCAGGGGCATAACTAGAAACATGGGAAGCATTACCGGCATTGGCTCTACGAGACTTGCAAACCATAGTTATTTTTTCCCTTCCTTGCTCCAGGATAAGGGACCAGCAATGCGCTATATTTTACAAGGCAACGCCGACGGCTTGCGATCTTACAGCTTGAGGCCATTGAGCTGTTCAAATTGAGCACGTGCGCTGCGCTGTAACTCTTGTAGCTTTGTTCGCTTAATCGTTTAATACTTTGCCTCATTCGACGGGCAGAGCAAAATGTCTTTAATCAGAGTCCCAACCGAAGAAAGATGGCGTTGGACGAGCTTGTTTTACGTTGGACGGTTCGGCGTAATGCCCGTATTTTCCAGTTTGATCTTGAACATCGTACACCAAACTTCTGTGTTTCATGAACGTCGGAACAGCTAACGTAAGCATGGTTACTATGCTAAACGACTCAGATGTCACTTTCGAAATGTGAATCGAAATGATAAATGATAAGCACAAACACGATAAAAGTGCCAAACTTAAGCAAGAAAGTAATAAATACAAGTACCTTATCCAAAAGCAACTAAGTCACCGAAAATAGAAACGGCGTAGAACGTTTAACGTTGCGCATGCGAAGTAGAGCCACCAATTTCTAGAACCGGTAAATACTAGCCCGTGACGGTGCACGAAAGTAAGCGCGAATAGCAGCAGGCAGTTGGTGTCAGATACGGCAGTCTGTATTCGATGGGCTACGAGAAGACGTCGGCGCATGAAGCAAGGCAGGAGGTACATCTCAGTGTGGGAACTAACAAGGCGCTCGAGGCGCGCCGCTTGTAAGCAAGATTAAAACAAGAAAGAATAAGGTAAAATTGGTCAACAATTAAGTAGTAAATAAAAGATTACAATTCTTTTTAGGCGCCACAAATGGCAGACAAAGCAAACTTTTCAGACACACGTCAAGTAAAGGCAATTATACAATATTGTCTCGCGAAAACGCTAGGAATCATGTACGGTATGTAATAAATGCAGGAGATTTCAGGACAACCCATAATTAGCTTGCGATCAGTAGGATACTTTGTACCACCTTCAGCGAATACTGAGCCACGTAGATCACCATGAATATAGAGTTCAATAGCTGGCTAGCCGAACAACCTCCTCGTGGTGCCAGCTGGGTGGTTCGGGTTTAACTCGTTCCAGCAAATAGTTCGGCGGCAGTGTTCCAGGACGTGGTGGGTTTTCGCCTTGCAAGCGTTCTCCCTATAAAAAGTCACAAATGTCTGTTTAACAACACTGCGAAGTGGCGGATGTGACTCGCCACAAAATAAACTCACTGGCCCGTGGATATCCAGAAACTGCTATCCAACCCACAGACATCAATCGCTTATGCTCACATTCCTGAGGATAACAAACAATCAAAAATGCTCCGGCATATTCAAAGACACAAACTACATCCATACAAATGTACATACGTATATACACCCATACACGCTGAATATCCGGAAAGTGCTATCAAACTTACAGACATCACTTGCTTATGCTCACATTCCTGAGGATAACAAACAGTCAAAATGATCCGGTGTATTCAAAGACACAAGCTACATTCATACAAAATTACATACGTATATACACTCATACACTTACATACACTGTTATGCCAAATATGTACTTTTTGTACACTTTTGATCACACTATGTTAGCTAAGCATGATCATGCCTGTAAAGGTGTGCCTCGCCTTGTCGAGAATAAAAGTTTATTTATTTATTTATTTATTTATAACTTTTACGCATTTATGGGATTGCATTAAGTATACCAAGACAGTATGAGCCAAGTCTATCTTGAGAACATCGGAGACATTTGGGATAATTAGACATGCTAGGCATGAGAACAAACATATTTGTTACACATACATCGTTAGAATTATCACTTGGCGTCTATTTTCTTCTCCATAATGCTACGTCAGCAACAGCAGTAAGCCAAAGGGGGCCTGTTACTAATAATAAGGAAATGAGTATCAAAAAGTTTAGAAAAATGCTTCGGGGTGTAAAATCCATTTGGGTCTGCTATGGTGGTGCAGTAACCACGCTGCTTCTGGGGATTGAGGTAGCTTGAACACGAAGTATTATTGTACTGATAATGTCTTGATACATACTACTGTGCGCCTCTTTGCTTAATTTCGAGTCTTTTCTCCTCAATTTTAAGTTCGGATGCGAGTACCAGCGGGGTTCATCCGGGTGGCTTGGCTGACTACTACTGTACTGTCGCATCAACTATTACGTTGTTGGTTTTTGATGTGAATTGTTCTAGCGCCATTAGCAGAGTAATAAGGTAAAGTATGAGTACGAAATTTAGTTGAAAAGTGGGCGTTGGTTATTCGCCCACCATTACGCATACCGCATGGTATGCTCAAGAGCCATGTCAAACTTAAAATTACGCACAGGCGGCCAAGATGAGGCGAAGTAGTGGTTAAATTTTCTGGATGTCCAGCCAGCCATTGTAACAAGGACCGCGCTGTCGCTAGTTAGCTTTTGTGATAATGAACCAGAAGCTTGAACGGTGCAATGCTTAACTTGCATCGGTAAAGGGTGGTTGAGAAATTTATACAACTGGCAGTCAAGTCACAACGCGTCTACGCTTGATGTTTACAATTTACCCGCTGTGAAATACATGCTAAGGCATAATTAAGGGGATATCTAACAGCGAGCAGATGTTGAAGTCACGACAAGGAGGAAAGCTGCAGCGATTCAGAAAGCGTGCCCCGCGTTTCAAGCTAATCCAACTAGGTGCATACGCTTGACGCAGTCACGCCCTTTTCAATTCCCAGACCAATCGATTTTATCTTCTGAAATTCCACGCCGATTCAAAGAAAGCACTGCAAATCTCCTCGGACGAACTACTCACGCATCACCAAGCGCATTATGCTCACTTAGATGAAAATTATTCTTATCATTTTTATAAAACTAGGGTCGAGACAAAAGTATTGCCTTTGCCAGATCAAGAACTACATTGCTGGGTGAGGTTCGAAGCTTCTGTTAAGGAAAAACACGCTTAAGGCGCTTTATTAGAATCATAGTAGCATCGCGCCAGGTCCTTGCGTCTGCTTACAATTCCTACTAAAGCGTGCGCAGTAACCATTTGCGGGAATAGAGAGCTGAAAGAAGTCTGCGCAAAGCCCGGTCACCACGAGTGTGCTAGAGCTAAATATAAGCATTTAAGAGCGGTTTTTAAGAAGCTCGGTTGATTCATCACGTTAGTGGTACCTATAAGCTGTGGCGACCTATGGTCTATGCTGGCTAACCAAGCGTTATATTTAAAAATGTAACCGGTGACTATTGCGCATCATAGCCAAAAGTTGCAGTTAGAAAAGTAGTAAAAAACGTTCATAGATGTAAAAGTTCCGACCAAGGTAGACAGCCATAAGAAACTCCGCTTTACCTGTTTGCAGTAACTACGCTATAAACACAATAAATATGACAGCTAGGAAAAGAGTATCTAATAAAATATTAAATAATACCACATTCGTGTGACCGCTACCCATACTGTAACCCACACAATTTGCGCGTCATATAAAAACCTAGCCAAAGAACTGGAAGTAGACATAACAGTTGATCAGCAAATTGCGGTACCAGTAAAGCAAATAGGATTACAAAAAGAAAAAAATACGATTTCCAGCGTCTGCATCAAAGAAAACGACAGATAAAGAGCTGGGCAGGAATCTGAGGTCACAAACGCTCAAGCGGACCGTCAGTGCAAGTGAAACCATACGAAGCGTTGTGCTAACCTGCATCCACTGGCCAATGATAAACAGGTCCAAGCGAAGTAAGACAAAGTAATAAAATGAAATTAACCACACAAACGGCTGTACAAGACCAGGTGTCAGGCAATGTTAAGAAGCACATAGATAAATAAGATCAAGTACGGCTAACGTTCGAGGAAATGCAGGCGTACACTACTGATGCACAGAGGCACAAGGGGTACGAGCGTATGCAGCGGCTAAAATAGTAAGCACACGCAGTGGTAGGGAAGGAAAGCTCCGGGCTAAATAATTAAAAATCATTAATAAGAATGAGCTAACACACATATCTGCCAGCAAGTTACCAAAATCTCAGTAATCACACATACAATCAGCAAAATGTCGAGATACCTCCTTTTCCTAAGAAAACCATTCTGGTTCGCTCCAATTACGTAGCAAACAGCAACGTACCTAGAAATCCGGTTTACAGCACTAGTTGGAGTGTTGCCTGGCCACTTGCAACAACCTGTTAATTTCGTGCAAAATAGGTAGCAACTTTGCTGCGGCAAATAAACCGCAGTTACAAGGTGGCAAGAACGCGAACAAGGATATACTGGAAGCAGTTTTACGGCAAGCAATTGGAGAAAAAGCAAAGGTGGTTTGTACTAGATGTTGCAAGCATGTTAGGTAAATAGGATTAGGCCATAAGGCGAGAGTAAAACGTGCGTGTTACTTTTTCATTGCCTGTTAAGTTCCAACAAAATAACGTGAAAAATACCTGACAACTGGTAAGTTGTGACCAGAACAAGTTAGAACCAGGCGGAGAACAAGCGTGCCACCTCTACTCCAGGAGCAACCTTGGACCAACCAACGTCTGTTTTGGCTTACAGTGTGCGAGGTTTGTTCCGTTTTCGCGGCTTCCCATAGGAAACGTAAGAGTCTGGTGTACGCAAGACTTCATGTGGTTTTAAACACTGTGACCGGATCAAAGGGATGATAAATGGTCAGTATGTTATTACCTATTGATAAAGCAGGTGGCCTACCTAGATCGCTGTTGTGCACAACCGACGACTGGATGATTTGACACTTGAACTTTCAAGTTATATCTTCACTTCTTCTAAAGATCAACCTTTCGTCAGTTTAGCGCATGGAGCGAGTACCACAGATATAGTTACTTCGTAAATACCGTGTGAGTTGAGGCTGCAAGACTGTCTTTCTGCCGTGATGTTAACAAGCATTAAATTATTTCAGTGGATGGGAGCACCGTTAGCAACAAACAATTTCGCTGCTCTGCTATGGTTACTCGCTTTGCTGTCCTTTGAATAGCAAACTCTCCCATAAATGGCAGCTTGGTGTACACCTTCCTTTTAGTGAATGTCGAAACCTTTTCTGACCCCGTCGTGTGACCAGTTTTAGCGATGGAACTTCTCGGCTATCCATATTTCACCAGCGTATCCTTGCTTGAATTAATCACATCGTCTAAGCTGTTGTTATGTATATATTTCTTGCGCGCTGGTATGGCTTCTTGTCTAAGGTCAATTTGCATCGCGTTGAGGTGAAGCTCCTGAAGTACCTGGCAAATGTTCGTTCCATAAAGCGCCACAAATATCTGCTCATCAGTATTGCGACGTGGCGAATTTGACGCGCCTCTGAATAAAGTTACCACCGAAAACACACTGGCAAGCCGATCGTATGCTTGTATGTGGTGATATTGCCTGACATTGTGTACCCAGTTGGGTGGAGCCTGGGATACTAGTCGGTAAGCAATGACACGTAAGACGTGTCAAGTACGATAGTATAGAAGTCGGAGGAGACTGAACCCAACGTGTATTATGCAGGCTACAAGAATAGGAAGCGAATCAGAGAGAGCGAGAAACGTGCAGCAAGGAACTCACCAAAACGGTTTGTGACAACGGATGTGCAGTCAGTTAAACAAATGGACGTTTCTAAGGTTAAAACAACCATAAAATCCAATGTTACAAGATACTGAAAGAGCATGTTTTCTGTTGCACTACAAGGGCCTCCCCCTAGAAGGCTGAAGGATGGAAGCCTTCGATGTTAGTGGGGGGAACGGAAGGTGAGGGTGGATGCGAATGTTTGCAGGGGCTTGAGAATGGCTTCCGAAGTGGGGTGTAGCAGATTTCGCTGGGTCCAGGCTTTTGTTAGTTATTATTTATGACGATCGTGTGGACCAGAGTGCATCATCGGTGGGCCGTCGGGGCGGGCTGGTCGGACTGCAAAAAGCTGGCTAGTCCAGAAAAAAGGCCGACAGGACCTTCCCTTTGCTGCAGACCCGACGGTGCGCTTGGGAGGTGTCACTCCCCCCACCGCACTTTAGTCCACGGTCCTCGTCAAACGAAGAAATCCAGCGTCCTCGTCGGCGATTCCTAGGCGGCGTGTAGGGACCAATCCTTCGCGGGTGTCTGCGATCGAGGGCGGGGAATGGGGTGAGGATGGGGGCTGTGGGACGGCTAGCGAGTCACCCCAGAGTATCGCTGAGCCGGTTGGCGAGTCCCTCGAGGGTTGCCTGGGCAGTTCCGGCGGTTGAGTTTTTGAAAGATAGAACTCAGAGGGGTTGGCAAGGGTCGGGGAAGTGGCATGACCACGGAGAGGGAACATAGCATGTATGATAAAAGCAAATAAGCTTTTTAGGTTTTTCAAAATGTTTTGGGTTTTTTTGTCGATTTTGCAAAACGTTTGTGGGTGAGACGCAGGATAACCATTAAATACGAAAAAGGCGTGTTAATGGAAATAGCAAACGCTTACAAAATCAGAAAAACGGACCGGACGTTTGACCTGTCTACCGCGTCGGTCGGTTGCCCGGGGTTGCGGCGGGATAGGTTGCGGGTCAAAGGGTACGGTGGGATCCGGGTTATCCAGTGCTCGGGAAGTCACCACAGGTGCGGGTGCTTGTGGGAGAGCATCAGGATGGGCTGCAAGTGGGTCGTCAAAGAAAGCCACTTTGAGTCGGTCGATGGACACCGTTGTTCGATGACCATTCTGGTCTATAGTAAAATGTTTCGGAGTTCGTTGCAGAACTCTGAAAGGGCCAGTGTAGGGAGGCTAGAGTAAGCGCCGCACTGCGTCGGTGCGGAGGAAGACGTGAGTGCAGGTAGAGAGTCCACTGTGCATTTGCACATCTCTAGTCTGTTCACGGGGCGGGGTCGGGCGTAGTGAACGCATGCGCTGAGCTATGGAGGACGCAAAGTTAGGCGGAGGCATACCCGATGATGCGGGAGGTGAAACGAACTCTCCTGGTAACTTGAGCGTCGTGCCGTAAAGCAGCTCTGCTGGTGCACATTGCAAGTCAGCTTTGATGCTGCTGCTAATGCCTAAGAGTACGAGCGAAATGTTTTCGCTCCAGCTAGGGTCGGAGGCGGCGCAGAGCGAGGCTTTAAGCTGTCTATGGAAACGTTCAACTAACCCGTTGGCTGCTGGGTGATAGGCTGTGGTATGGATGCGGCGACAGCCTAAAAAGTTGCAGAACGTATCGAATTGTGAAGATTCGAAAGGCGTTCCGCGGTCAGTTGTGATGGTGGATGGTCATCCGTAGTGCGAGACCCACCGATCTAAGAAGGCCCGGATAACAGTCTCAGCTGTGCAGTCTGTTACCGGAATGGCTTCTGGCCATCTGGTGAAGCGGTCGACACATGTCAGAATGTATACGAATCCGCGCGACGGAGGCAATAGACCTACCAGGTCTAAGTGTACATGCGAGAACCGAGAGTCCGGGGCAGGAAATGAACCAAGAGGACTGCGGGTGTGACGATGTACTTTAGAGCGTTGGCATTGAAGGCAGGCGCGAGCCCAGGTACGAACATCTTTGTTTACGCGTGGCCAAACGAAACGTTCGGTGACCAGTTTCAAAGACGCACGGATACCGGGATGTGACAGAGAGTGAAGTGCGTCAAAGACTGTGCGTCTGAAGGAGACGGGCACGAGAGGTCTAGGACAACCTGTGGAGGTGTCACAGAGGATGGTTCCTTCCGTGGTTTGGAGAGGAACAGGTTGCACATGCAGCAAAGCGGACTGCAGAGTGCGTTGTATATCCTCGTCTTGAGCCTGAGCCGATGCTATTGCGGCAAGGTCGACGGTAGGCAAAGACTGGAGAGTGAGGTTGACGCGTGAGAGAGCGTCGGCGACGGGATTGTCGACACCTGAGACATGACGTATGTCAGCAGTGAACTGCGTGACAAAGTCTAGGTGTCTTGTTTCCCGTGGTGAGTATTTGTCGCTAGCAGAGTTGAAGGCAAAGATAAGGGGCTTGTGGTCAGTGTAGACCGTGAAAGCGCGGCCTTTGAGCGTGTGCCGGAAGTGACGTATTGCTAGGTAAATGGCGAGCAGTTCTCTGCCAAACGTGCTGTAGCGGGATTCCGCTGGCTGCAGGCGTTTGGAGAAGAACCCAAGGGGTTGCCATTGCCCACCAACTTGTTGTTGGAGGACGGCTCCTACCGCGACGTCTGAGGCATCAGTCGTAATAGAAAGAAGTGCAGTCGATTCGGAATGAGCGAGGAGGGCTATGTTGGAGATAGCATCCTTGAGCTCGGCGAAGGCTGCCTGTGCTGTGTCAGGGAAAGCGAACTTACGTTCATTTCCTCTGAGTAGGTCAGTCAGTGGCTGCATGAGCTGAGCGCAGCGCGGAATGAAGCGTCGATGGTAGTTGACCAAACCACAAAATCGACGGAGGTGCTTGAAGGAAGTCGGAGCTGGGAAGTCCTTGATTGCCTGGATCTTATCAGGAAGGACTTCGATACCAGACGATGAAACAAGGTGGCCTAGAAATTCTACCGTTGGTTTGCCGAGTTCGCACTTAGTCGGGTTGACTGTGACACCGTGTTGGGTCAAGCGCTGGAAGAGAGCTCGAAGATGCTCGAGGTGCTCTTGTTCCGATGAACTGGCTACTAAGATATCATCGAGGTAGGAATATGCGAAGTCAAGGCCACGAGTAACATCGTGGATGAAGCGTTGGAAGGGGCGAAGACCAAGGACTGTCGGAAGGGCGGATTATTCCAAGTTCAAGCATGTGCTCAAACTCCCCCCTAGCTACCTTTAGTTTCTCAGGCGATAGTCGGCGTGGACGGCATGACACAGGTGGGCCATTCGTCCGTATGTGGTGCGTGACTTGAGCTGCCACGGGCAAAGCCGCGTACATTGGCTGAACTAGCTTGGGATACTGAGAAAGGAGATTAGCGTAGGCTGACGAGGTCTGGGGAAATGCATAGACCGGGGATATAGATGTCACATCGGCGGTGATGCCACGTACGCTGAGTTTTGTTGCAGTGTCGACTATCATCTGGCGTTTCGCATCGACCAAGAGGTCGAAATGCCTGAGAAAGTCAATGCCGATGATGGCAAAAGGGACTGCAGCGACGGTGAATACCCAGCGGAACGTGCGCCGAAGACCTAGGTCCAGGGTAAGTGACCGATGACCATAGGTGGCTATTGGTGTGCCATTGGCGGCACTGAGGTTTGTCGACAGAGAAGTGGTAGGCTCACCTGGCATAGGAGGAATGACGCTGACTTCCGCCCCAGTATCAACTAAGAACTGGGTATCGGAGTCATAATCCCTAATGTAGATGAGACGACTTTGGGCTTTGCCGACGTTCGTGGCCATTACAGTCCGGCGTGGCGGATCATCTATAGCGGAGTAGCTACACGGCTGTACGCACTTACTGGCTTTATTACCGAAACGCGAGTGGTAAAAGCAGTAACCTGTGGCATCAGGTTTTGTGCGACGGTGCGATGATCCAGAGCGGTTGCGGTGCTTACGGTTTAAAGTGAATTCCTTGATCTGGCGCTGAAGCGACGCTATCTGCAGTGATAATGCGTCTAATGCCGACGGCGGGCTAGTCGCGCCTGTCGTTGTGCCAGCGCAAAGCTGCTTAGATGCCTTGGTTTTAGTCTCTGGGTGGTGCCGTTCGATGACGCGGTCTGCTAGATCTGCAATTGCTGTGATGGGCAAGTCACTTGCTACTGCAAGGATGGCCTGAGTGCTTGCAGGAAGGCGTTGCATCCACAGCTCGCGGAGAATCCCTACATCCATGTTGGACGTGCCGATGAGCTGTTGCATTTCGCGCAACAAGGCTGAGGGCATCCTATCTCCTAGCTGCAGATCACTAAATAGTTGCTGCCGACGGACCTTGTCAGAAGGCGTGATTCGCTGAATAATAGCCTGTTTAAGTGTCTCGTATTTCATTACTAGAGGGGGGCAAAGTATGATGTCTCTCACCTGCGAGGATATACTATAAGGAAGGCAAGATATTAGCTGGTTATACATGGCGAAATCAGAAGAAATCTTACGAATATAAAATGCGGATTCTAAATGTAAAAACCATAATAAAGGGTCATTCTCCCAAAAGGGGGAGGGGCTAAGGCAACAGAATTGACCATGACAGGCTGAACGGCGTTAACCGCGCATGGAGATCGCTTATCCTCTAGATTATCCATTGCAAAAAGCAGATAAAATATGTGGTAGGTGAGAAAACAATATGATCACAAGTAATGAATCACAAAATCACTGGAACGAGCTCACCAGCATGAAAGTGCAAAATGGCGGGCGGCGTGTTCCTGATAGGGGGTCACCAATTGTTGGGTGGAGCCTGGGATACTAGTCGGTAAGCAATGACACGTAAGACGTGTCAAGTACGATAGTATAGAAGTCGGAGGAGACTGAACCCAACGTGTATTATGCAGGCTACAAGAATAGGAAGCGAATCAGAGAGAGCGAGAAACGTGCAGCAAGGAACTCACCAAAACGGTTTGTGACAACGGATGTGCAGTCAGTTAAACAAATGGACGTTTCGAAGGTTAAAACAACCATAAAATCCAATGTTACAAGATACTGAAAGGGCATGTTTTCTGTTGCACTACAACCTTGTTGCGCACGAGAAGCAACTGATTGGTTACGTATTTTCACCCTTTGTGTAGAAGCATTGAATTTGTGTACGTAGTGATCCGATCTCTTGTGTGTACAGCATCTAGCAGCAGTCAAAATATACATATTACCCTCCATAACAAGATGGATTTCGGTTTCTCTCTTGATTGGTCCATCTGCTCTTTGGCAAATCAACAGGTCCAGTATAGGGAAAAGACATCTTCGCTCTGTTTTGCTTCGTTTGTACGTTATTTGTTTGATCATCTGAACGCGCGTTGTGCTCTTTTGATAAGATAAGCAACTTTATCACCTAAATACCGCTTATATTTGGAATGCATTGCTGAGGCTACACCAATCTACTTTCCAAGCGTTGGAATGGAATTTTGCTATTACTTGGCTTAACAGACTACCTATCTGCACACCAACCGTCTACAGAAAATGAGCGCGTTGGTATTAGGAACAAAGTTCCTCGGTGCGTTGAAGAAAGCTGCTTTTCATTTATTCAGCTGGTATTGGAAAAGTTATCCAGAGCACTCTGACAATTTACATATATAAAACTTTAGTTTATTAAGGTAAATCTTGATAAAAAGCGATTGTACATCTAACCAAGTCAAGACATTATTGGATAAGTTACATTCGCTTAAGTCTTCGTAAGCACGCATTTATTCTTTAGAGCGTAAAATAGATTAACGTTCGAACGGCGCAACGTGCATGCTCTACTTTTTCTGTGTTAGCCGTTGGCAATTTTGGTCTAAGCAGGTTGCTACCTTTACGGGTATCCGGCAGACATTATAAGTGTGATATGTTGGACCATCCGCGAGGTTGACCTTTAGACACATTTTCTTCAGTCGCGCAGTGCAAGAGCAGTAATTTGATGTGGACTGTGTTAAGCGTTTCTAATTCATTAGCAGTCTCTGTTCTGTAAAGTGTTCAGCTTTTCCGACATGCTTCAGTAAAGTTGCAATATTTGTTTGCATCCTTTCTTGCCCATGATATCGGCTCTTGAGCCTGGGTGTAGCCTAAGTACAAACGCTCCTTTCGTGCTCAGCGATCCTAGTTTACGATGGTGAAGACAGAAGTTAACAAATTTGCGGACTAGCGTCAAGCAAGAAATAATCGCTGGTTCCCGTAGTACATTTAGCCGGGATATAAGGCTGTAGTTATGCTAACTAGCCATAAACGGTTGCAAATGGTGCACCTTTGAACAAGCGCTTCCGCTTACCAAGCCGAGCTTCTTACTCTAATACGATAGATTATGCGTTTAGTCGTGAGGCATCGAAGGGTAAATGTGCATGAAGGAACATGTGTATCGGGGTCACGGCGGGCGGGCATGCTTCTGTTGCTTAAACAAGGCTCCTGCTAACGGAACCAGTGTGGTTTTTACGAGCAAGTGTAATCTTACGGTAGCAGATTTATAAACACACATACGCGTGCCATGAAAAAGTGTTCAAATTTACAAAAAGGAAGATGTACACCAAGCTGCAATTTATGGGAGAGTTTGCTATTCAAAGGACAGCAAAGCGAGTAACCATAGCAGACCAGCGAAATTGTTTGTTGCTAACGGTGCTCCCATCCACTGAAATACTTTAATGCTTGTTAACATCACGGCGGAAAGACAGTCTTGCAGCCTCAACTCACACGGTATTTACGAAGTAACTATATCTGTGGTACTCGCTCCATGCGCTGAACTGACGAAAGGTTGAGCTTTAGCAGAAGTGAAGATATAACTTGAAGGTTCAAGTGTCAAATCATCCAGTCGTCGGTTGTGCACAACAGCGATCTAGGTAGGCCACCTGCTTTATCAATAGGTAATAACATACTGACCATTTATCATCCCTTTGATCCGGTCGCAGTGTTTAAAACCACGTGAAGTCTTGCGTACACCAGACTCTTACGTTTCCTATGGAAAGCCGCGAAAACGGAACAAACCTCGCACACTGTAAGCCAAAACAGACGTTGGTTGGTCCAAGGTTGCTCCTGGAGTAGAGGTGGCACGCTTGTTCTCCACCTGCTTCTAACTTATTCTGGTCACAACTTACCAGTTGTCAGGTATTTTTCACGTTATTTTGTTGGAACTTAACAGGCAATGAAAAAGTAACACGCACGTTTTACTGTCGCCTTATGGCCTAATCCTATTTACCTAACATGCTTGCAACATCTAGTACAAACCACCTTTGCTTTTTCTCCAATTGCTTGCCGTAAAACTGCTTCCAGTATATCCTTGTTCGCGTTTTTGCCACCTTGTAACTGCGGTTTATTTGCCGCAGCAAAGTTGCTACCTATTTTGCACGAAATTAACAGGTCGTTGCAAGTGGCCAGGCAACACTCCAACTAGTGCTGTAAACCGGATTTCTAAGCACGTTGCTGTTTGCTACGTAATTGGAGCGAACCAGAATGGTTTTCTTAGGAAAAGGAAGTATCTCGACATTTTGCTGATTGTATGTGTGATTACTGAGATTTTGGTAACTTGCTGGCAGATATGTATGTTAGCTCATTCTTGTTAATGCTTTTTAATTATTTAGCCCGGAGCTTTCCTTCCCTACCACTGCGTGTGCTCACTATTTTAGCCGCTGCATACGCTCGTACCCCTTGTGCCTCTGTGCATCAGTAGTGTACGCCTGCATTTCCTCGAACGTTAGCCGTACTTGATCTTATTTATCTATTTGCTTCTTAACATTGCCTGACACGTGGTCTTGCACAGCCGTTTGTGTGGTTAATTTCATTTTATTACTTTGTCTTACTTCGCTTGGGCCCGTTTATCATTGGCCAGTGGATGCAGGTTAGCACAACGCTTCGTATGGTTTCACTTGCACTGACGGTCCGCTTGAGCGTTTGTGACCTCAGATTCCTGCCCAGCTGTGTAAGTAGCATTTTCGTTGTTGCAGACACTGGGAGCCAGTATGATCCCCTGTCTGATTGCTGTAAATTTCTGTGCTTTGCTAGTAGCGCATTTGTTACCATCTAATGTTTTTTCTCTCGGTTAACTGACTATGTGCCAGCGAACCATATGCTTAAGTAATAGGAAACGTTTTACGTCTGAATTTCTTAGTATACTCTTATATACCACGGCGAAGCTCTATAAGGTTTTTGACTTTATTTGAAGTCAGTTTTATTATATCTTTGCATAGCGTTTCATTACAAGCCGTAGCTTTTACTGAGGGCCATTGCTCTTAGTATATTTTTGGTAAAATTAATTGTTTGAAAAACAAAGTTGTTTAAATTAAATTTTTAGGAACTCATGGAACCCTGACCACTTTTTCCTTTTACTTGCTATTTTACTAAATTTAACGGTTATATTTTGTATTTCCCTTACCATTCCTGCATTTTCTTATATCTGCATCCTTTTTTGGTCCTTGCTGCAATTCTGCGCTGTCGGCTTTTTGAAAGTGTTCAGGAGCTTCGCGGACCGACGGGTCTTACTTATTAGGGGGTCACGATGTTGGAAGCATCATCCAAAGGATTTTAAAGCTACGCGTGACAAAAGGATGAATTCGCCATACGGACTGGTGAGCCTGTACGGTCGTTGTCCGATGGAAAAAGCGCTAATTAAGCTAATTATTTCTAGCAATTTACGCCACTATGGGGCGTATGGGATATGCATGCGCAGGTAACGTAGCGCTACACGTTGGATACATCCTTGTGTAGAGGATAAATTTTGCTACGTGCTGCGAGCTGCTTCTTTGATTTCGATTTCCCTAGAAAGCTGTAGAGTAGCGGATGATGCGTGGTTACCTAGGTAAAACAATCATAGTGTAATTCGAATACCGTTCTCTCGATTTACTCGACCTCAAAAATTAGCTGTCTTTTAGTAAAATGGTACCAATAATGGCTCAGCGGATTATTATGTCTTCATGGGAAAAATCTACGTTGCCCCCGATACGCCAGCGAATGAGCTGAAAAAGTTTTCTGGTCGGTTCGCGCAGGCGTTTTTGTCTAAAATTAGTCCTTTGTTCTGTAGCGTTACCTGTGACATTAAGAAACCTGTTACGATCTTCTTCAAGGCACTTAGTCTAAAATTTACGGTAATTTGGATACCAGCCTTTATGCACCGTTACATTTTTCATAAACCAAACTCAGTTGCTTTATACATCAAATCGCTCGCCTGTTATTAACACGGACCACATTTTCTTGTAGGTTTGCTCTACTTTTTCAGCTAGGCCGAATTATTTTCTGAACAGCAAATCCTTCAAAACCATTGGACAACCAAACTTCAAATTAATCGCAAAGTTGATGCGAAGCTGGCAGCAACGGGCTCTTTCTTTTGAAATACCAAATGTAAATTAGTTTGTACACCTTATCAAATATACCAGCTACTGCTGTAACCCACGCTGACCGGTTGAAGCTAGCTAGATACACATGAATTCTTTATTTCCTATGCAACCAATGTAACTTACGCAAGAGGAAGTACGGTCATATAAATTCAAAGGGTCTACCTACGTTGACTTGATACGTTTGGCAAGAAAATCAGATGTAATGCGACTAAATGTTTGTGCATTAAAATGTGGTTATTAATCATGATTGTTGTCACGTTGGATGTTATTAAGATAGCGGTTTGGCAAACTTCTTGAAGCGTGTTGATAGTATTTATTTGAGTAGACGCGCTGCCGAAGTTGCATCATCTACGCAAGGAAAACAGGACCATAGGATTGTAGAGAGCAGAAGAAGAAATCCTTTGTCAGCTCGGTCTTTTCCCGATAACTGTGTGGAGGCCGCGATTCGATGTTAAGCGGTAATACACAAGGGACCGTGACCGCTACAGTGGAAGCTGCAAGAGCTCATCGCGCTCAAAAGATAAGATGCTAATCTTTGCATAAACCATTCCTCAGTCCGAGCATCGACCACATGCTTCGGTAGCTCGTTTCACTCGTTGACTACGGAGTTGCTAGAGCGAGATCAGCATGAATCCGGAGCCTTCTGGGTTTAAACCGTTTCCAGTTGTGGCCTCTATTTGAACTGCTTGCATTCAATGGAAGGCACTCCTGCAGCTCCGCCCCATCACTTCCCTCAGGGTGCACCTGGTAAAAAGCAGGTCACCGCGACGTTTGCGATAATCCAGGGAGGACAGCTTCATCGGCTGAAGTCTCAGGGGATAAGGCAAGTCACCTTCCTTCAATTTGTATTTGATCCCCGCCACTGTACCTCCTCAATGAGGTCACATTCAAACTTGGTGAGAGGGAAGACGGCAACTAATCTATATTCGAGCATGGGCCAAACATGGGAAGTAAACAACCGTCTATGGACATCCGTAGTCAAACGCGAGGAAGCTCTTCGCATGGCATAGGACATCCTGTTGTCATCAGCAACCCTACTTAACGTGTCCTGTGTAGTCCGTTGCTCAGGTGACACCAACACGCCGAGGTCTTTTTCAAGGATTGAAGTTCTGAGCAAAGCCCCACCAAAGTGGTACGTCCCGAGAGGCTCAGGAATACCAATGGGGAGGACCGAGCACTTATGGCCATTTATAGACAATTGCCATTTGCCTGGCAACTCATGCAACTTATCAGGTGTAGTCCGTAATCCGTCCGCTTCGTCAAGACGAGATCCCTCCATCCACATGTTCAAGACGTCAGCGCGAAACATGCAACGCAACTGAAGTTCAGCCAGGAGGTCATTGATGAAGAGCTTGAAAAGTTCTTGTCCCAGGACCGGTCTATGTGGGGCATTGCTATTCATGAGCACAAGAGCAGAGTAAGTCTCATTCACGTCGACTCGCATTGTGCGGGCATCCAAAAAATCAGCGATCCAAGAGCGAACGTTCCTTGTAGTTTTTAAAGGAGCCTTTCACGAGGAACCATGTTACTGGCCTTGCTGAATTCGATAAATATAACATCCGGGCGTTTCTCAGTGTCTAATGACTTCGCCCATATTTCACGCGCCACAAGCGAGCACGAAGAACATGAGCGCACCCGTCGAAAACCATGCTGCGCACAAGGGATGATGTTTAGGATCGCGAGGTGGAGAAAAGTGCCCGCTTGAGAACCAACTCTATTATCTTGCACAATATTGACGTTAAGTAGATAAGGCGCTACTTAACAGGATTTTGACGACCCCCTTCTTTGTGTATGGTTGTAATAATAATCCACATTTTCCAAGCAATCCGCAGCCTCCAACTCCAGGAGAATGGAGAAATACCCGGCAAACAAGAGAAGCAATGTACTCGGCCAACGTCTTGAGAAACAGCGGATGCTACCCAACAGGAACCGACAAAGAGTTCGGAAGTATTCACGAACGTCTCTGGCAATAACATCAGCGCTCATTTCTACATGCTACAAAAAAGAAGGTAGTCTTGGCACCGCGTCACTGAGAAATGGCGTCTCCGTCGAGTAAACAGATGGATATTGCGTGGCCAAGAGACTGGCTTTCGTAGGGTCCTCTTCAAGTAAACCGACATGCGCCAAGGAATACAGAGCAGGAATGCCACTGCTTGCTCTGATACAACACTTCAGGTAAGTGAAACATGCCTTGGGACTCGCCTTGGTTTGCACAGCCAAGCCAAGTTAGTGCTTATGCCCTTTCTCACGTTTTTTCAAGTTGCAGATATTCCTGGCCACTTTATATTCCTAATAGTTAGACTCCGATCGCGTGAGCTTGAATCGGACCAAAAGTTTCCGTCTTTTGTTCATTAGGCCCTCAGTTCTTGATACATCCATGGAGAACCTATAGCGAAAGGTATTTTTAGACAGAAACGACCTGCTCAACGAGCCAAATAATTTTGGAGTACAATAAGTTTTTACTTATCTTCCAGATCCAGAGGATCGGGTACGCTTCAGTCTACAGTACTGACGGCTGCTTGGATGCGCTGGGGATCAACAAGCCAGAAATATTAGCGGGGGCGTCCCTGGTTGTGGATAGTTATGCGTCGCGTCCAGAGGAATGAAACCACACATTGATCGCTGTTCCCAGCTTGCAGAAGATCCGCTATGCTGGTGATATCTGATTGTGCTGGTGAGAGTAGAATGTCAAGAATATGGGGTGTTTGTCCTGCAATCATACCAGTAGGCATCGTGAAAGGTTGGAATAATGTACATTCCATGACCGTCTCTAAACGTGCGAAATCAAGTGTAAGGGAACATGTGCATAAATGGGTGCAGTGTGCAATTATTCAGTCTCGTTTCGTCCACCACCTGTTCACAAAAGCCACCTGCCTCAGCCATAGGTAGACATTTATTGTCCACTTGTCATCCATTGGACTCTGCCACACTGTTCAAAATCTTGTTGAGACATGCTAACAGCCGCATCCTACGTTTTGCCGAGGCTGTCGCAATCAGCAGGAACAAACCGGCACTCCGTGTGCAAAAGCAGCTGTTTGTAAGCTCACCGCTCCCATGGACGCAGGGTGGCGTAACTGTACCCCACCCTGTCTCTATTTTATCCGGTCACACCCTAGCTGTTGCTAGATGTACCTTGCTGTTATTTATTGGCACTGACGGGACAATACAAAATGTTAACATCTGCCAGCTTTCTTCTTCTCACAAGGTTGGTTAAAAGCAAAAGCGTTTGAAAAGGGAACACAATGCTGTTGGTCCCAGTCAATACTCGGGGCGTTAAAATCACCCAGTAGTAAGCAGTCCTTGCTTCCACCATGCGTTCTGATCGCGTCCAGCGGGCAAGCTCCGGAAACCAATGGTGCCCTGTAGACAGCAACGACCTTGAGCGATCTGCATCCGTCATACACACGGCACCAGGGAGTTTCGAAGTCGCCATCGCTGTCACAGGTCGCTCCAAGCAGATGAGCCTCAAAGTCAGTCTTCCAACAAAGTATCACACCGCCCCAAGGTCTACCTCCATGGCGATCTGCCCGGCAAAGATGGCGCTCAGGAAACTGCACCTTCGAGTCCAGGATAACCGGGGACAACCAGGTTTAGGTGAAAGCTCTAAGACCCGGCCGATTCATGGAGACAAGGAGCAGAAGTTTCACTAGTTTGTTTTGGAGACTGCGCACACTGAAAGAAATTACGTGCAGTCCGTAATTCAACTTTTATGCCCGGGAATGACAAGGAGTGGGCTCTAGCGAGTTCTTGGCGTTTTTCGAAGTGCGTGAAAATCTACGATACGTAGGTCCATCTCACCGTTATACCGACTAGATCTGAGTTCATCAACCGCTTTCTTCATTTTCACTCGATTCCTCGGAGAAGCCACGTAGTACGAAAAATCATTCTCCATTACGCTGCGGAGCTCCTCGGAGGATGCGATAGACTGCATCATATTTTGACATACAGTCTTCAAGGACCGAACCACAGAGGACTCCTTCTGTTTCTTGCCAAGGTGGAAAGCAGAAACGATGTTGATTCTTGGCTCACTTTTGTCAAGCATTGAGAGGACCATCCGTTGTAGAAACGCTTGATCGTCCATAACACTTTCTGCTGGAGTGGTTTTAAATGACTCGGGAGCATTTATGATGCTTAGACAACGGCCACTAGAGGGTGGTTTGTTATTATCGAGGAGCAGCGGTTTGTGGGGAGGCGGACCCTTCTTAAGCAGTTTTCCCAGCTGACTTACTCTATCCAGGACTAGCTTCAACTGCGATTGTAAAAATAACGGTTTGCCTTTCACCATGACATTGGTCGTGCCCTTAGTTACAGCCCCAAGTACTGGCGAGGGCAGTGGCACACATTCCTTTGCTACGGATGCATAAGTCTTAGTTTTGGGGCGTTACCGTGGTTACCAGTCGTCTGCTTACCAGTGGGAATACCCTGATCAGAAACTAGGGACGAGAAGCATGGGGCTGCCAAGCAGAAAGTAGCGCTGACTGCCTCGGTTTGTGCAGAAGATAAACGCAGGTTCAGTGCAGGCAGATCATCAAGCCCTGCAGTGGCTTTGCTTGCTTTCTTTGCGAGGGTCCGACAGGCCATGATATACTCGTAGTTGGGTGGCACCGGAGGATCTTTCTGCTTTTGCACGGGATGCAGGCATGAGGGACTTGGACTGCTTGGAGAGTTTTCCATTCGAAACGTAACTGACACTCAGTCCAGTGCGACATGTTAAAAATGAAGACGATGACGGAAGAAGTGGCCGTCTGCGGCGGATCGACCAGTTTTGGACAGATTTTACAACATGCACTGTGCAGCCACCCTTCGCAGAAGGAACATTAAACATCCCTCGACCGAGAAGTGATAGCTTAACAACTATCCAAGCATTTGGAAGACATTGTACACTTTATACAGTAACTTCAGAAGGAACCTTCAAGGCAGTAACGGAACACCCGGGAGCTCGTAATCAGTAGATATCTTGAATCAAAGAGTTTTCCCTGCTTTCCTTTTTAAAATATGGTCCACCAGTCATCCTTGATAATTTACAATTTTACAGGAAACCGCAATGTTGTAGAATACCATGGCTGCTGGAACTGGTATTTTATCTCAATTAGCTCCAGAAGCGTGCGCTAAGTACCTCCGGTTATCCTTGAACGCTCTACATAACAACTGTCTTATCAGTGGCACCAACCCTGACGTTTAAGGAAACCCATATCCAAACAAGATTTTTTAAGTTATCGTCCGACTGTACTTGCGGTATCGACGTTGCACTTCTGAAAAACTAATTGTACTTGAATAAACAATATTGTTATGTTCTCAAACTCCTAGATTCACAACATAACAGAATTACTCAAATCTTTACGTACAATCATGTGCCCCAGCGTACAATTTGATTCTCGTGAATAGGTTCACAGCTTAAACGTTTGCAGCTGCAGAATTAGGTAACGTACGAATGAGCAACAAAATAGTCAGTGATGTGACGAGAAGCTGGGTTCAGGAGCATGCGGTGTAGAGAGCAACTGTAGAAGCGCAAGGTGTGGAGTGGTGACTGAATGTGCCGTAAGTGTAGTATCTTGGTAATGAATGTAGCACAGGGTATTGCAATATGACTCCAGTGAACTTGTCAGTGAAAACTTGTGGGCTGTGACTTTGTTTATTTGTGAGTCAAATCAGCTATGTTGCCATGTTATTAAACGGACATTAATTGCCTTCCGTAGGGTGGGCGCGTGATAGGCCGCTTTTATTCCATACAGGAGCACTGCCGTCGATTAGTTGAACCGTTATTCATAACTAGCCATGCATTGTACAAAACTAATTATTTACACAACGATTCGCAGCTGAATGAAGCCTAACTCCTCCGTTGGCTAACCGAATGTCTGCCAGGGTCCACGATTAGTTTTCGAAGACAGTCGTAAATGAAAAAGCCTGGGATATTCGAATAAAGACAGAGGAGATAAGGAAAATTTCGGCGTAATAGATAAAAGCTTTCCCGTTGCGATAGATATTAGTCTGGACGTAAATACATGGTTTCCAGCTACCCAAACTAGATATCTCAGGAGGCGATGAGTGCAGCTGATCCTTAATGCTAAAACCGGCTATCTTCAAGCGATAATGCCTTTTCTTAGTTCAATGCAGGATCCCCATGAAGTTACATAAAAGTTTAGACCGTGGCTAGAAGTGTACTAGAGATAAGGCCCAACCCTGGTGTCCGGGCAAAGTAATAGAATAGGTTGTCTACAGAAAAGGGAACGAATACTTCTATAGGTAAATACCTAACTATTATATGCTCGTATTCATCGAGGCACACTAATTCAGGCATGCTCGAAACCTAAATCAATTTTGTTGTGCAACAGATACGTTACAATGTATGTAATGGGCTGTAGTCAAAAATTTTACAAGTTGCGTCAATGGAAGAAGTACTCCGGAAAAGCAAATGCCTCAGGATAGTGATAATGCACTAGATGCATGTGTGTACTGAGTAAACAGGAAAAGCAATGTAGGTTGTGATGACGGTACGTGATGACTGAGAGTAACTTTTTTGTAAATGTCACTAAAATATTGAACAATTTACATAGTAAATATGTCAGCACGTAATTGTGGGCCGTGCTATTACTCAATGGCGATTCACATCCGGCATATTGCAGCGTTGATAAGCGGTGTTTTGTGGCCATTATAGAGTGAACGCTTACCAGAATGCTTACCCAACACGTCCCGGGACACTGTCGTCGATTGATTTGAACGATCAAGTACATCGGACAAAGCCTGTTATCAACATTAGTTGCACTATTATTCGCAGTCGTAGGATTCCTCTGTTGGCTAATTAGATAGCTCCTTAAGGGGACGCCAAATATATGTTATTAGCAGGAACATTTGTGTCCATGGCTCCCATTGCCCTGCCGTGATCTTGTTACAGCTCACCAGTCTACTTCCCTCTGGCAGCACCTTTGCAACCGATCCTCGAGCGGTATATTCTTTGCAGATTCAACGCTATGTTTACCTTACCTCAAGCGGCTGCTGCATATCGTCACCGTTTATTGTTTAAGTCTTCATTCCCAACTTTATTTTGCGTCCTTATACATCGCATCAAATAATCTAGTCTCACTTCATAGCCTTGCTGTTCTCCAAATTCACGCAGACAAATGAGATACTAACCCCCTTGCTTTGGCTGACCCTACGGTCTGTCTACTTTACATGGGGTGACATGTGGGCTTTTCCACTTCCTATCGATAAACTTTGCTTACCCTGAACCTAAACCTTTCTTAGCACGCACTCTATTTTCCTTACTTATTCGCCAAGGGGCCAGCCTACAATGCTCTGACGTGACAAAGCGAAAATTGTCAAATTTATTTTGCTTTGATTGCCCATATGCTACGGTGACATTAACGGGACAAGCTCCGCAGAAATAAAAATATATTTTTCTTCCATACAAAGCCTGCTAGACTGTTATACCTTTATACTTAAAGCAATATTTCCACCTATATTGCAAGTCTAAAAACAATACGCTGACATATGCAGTCCCGCTCGATCGAACAGCTGCTCACCAACTTCGCACAAACTTCAAAAATAGTACATCCTTGCTACGACGGAACAGAATATCTATAAAAGTATTTGGAGCGCCTCGTGGGCTTCGACAAAATTCATCCTCGAAACTTCAATATTGATACGTCTATTGAAACGCTGTATATGCACTGACTCCGATTATCTATGTATGTTAATCCAGTTGGCCACAGCTTCACCTATAAGTACTTTCGTTTCCTGACAGATTTCATCAAGAATAACGAAGCCGTCGTTTAGCAATTTAAAATTTTATCCATGCACTATTCTAATACCCGTGCTACTAGTTAAAATTTGGCAACACGCTTATCGCTCCTTGAACCATGCGCTCTACAAATCCTTCTTCGTGCGCTGTAGTTGTAGTCTGAGCCACACCCGTGATGTGGTGTAAGAAGGCACTTGTAAATCATAAATACTGAACAAACTTACACGGCAAAAGGAACTGGACGCCGCTGCGTGCAATCACCCATTCAATGGTGTATCGAGATATTTTAGTCTGTGTTTGCTGAGTTGCCTCTTGTTCGTTGCTTCTTTATTCGGAGAGTTCCACAGGCACAGCGGTCAGCGCCTGACGGTTCATCATCTGGCAATGACCGGTACCTCCTCAACAGCTAGATGAGTTGAAACAAATGTTCTCTGGACCGGGACCTCAACGGACATGTACCAAATTTGACGATTCTAACTGCCTTCCCAATGGATCATCCATTTGGCAATTTCCGGCTATGCTGCACGCACGGGTCTAAGCAAATCGGTTAAGCATGCTCCGCAATCACATGGTCACAACTTACTTACTGGTAAGGTCTCTACATTGAACCCTTGTTTTACTATGGAAACAGATTCTTCTATCATGACTTACTTCACGTGGATGCCTCTGCTGTCGCTCTGCTGTTCGAACAGTTAGCTACGGCGCCTTGTATTTCTGCAGGAACCTGGTGATATTGCTCATAACTGGGGTTTTACTGATGGCACAACATGGAGAGATTACTGGACAAGAGGATATTGTTTCTTGACAGCACCTCACCTTCGGAGGAACTCTGTTACCATTCTGTGGACAATCTGTGCTTAGACGTGGGCTGAACACTGGTTTCGGCATTATTACTCTGATATTCCACCCGTGGTCCGAAATGAATAAATGCAAGCTTCCTGGGGAACCCGCAGTTGAATTCGGAGTGACAGTTACACCTGAGCGGAGACGAAGTTAGCCCCAACAACAACCGCAAGCAACACCTGACCGTTGGCGTGTAGATACCTGAACGGGAAGTCTTCATGCCAGAACCAGTGCAATAAAAAGTAATAGCCAACGTCCACTAATCCTTTACCCTGCTTCCCTGGACATTAGTTTGTTTGACCTGTTTCTATGACTAATTGCGGACATGTACTATGCAACTCGGTTAGTCATCGCAGAGATTCGCAGCTCGGTTGACAGTGAATTCCTTGGTGCAACTTCGCTCCGTAAGATAACTAGCCAGTAATACATTACCGTTCGTACGTATTAACAGCTGTATTCCAGGACGTAATGGGTTTTCACCTGGTAAGCTCTCTCACTATAAAACACAACAAATGTCCGTTTAATAACACCGCGAGGTGGCGGACGTTACTCGCCACTGAATAAAGTCATGGCTCACAAACTCACACTGGCACATTAATGACAGCAGCCATTCCTAAAATTCAATATATTTCTGTTAAATATATTAAACTGATACATCACTGGTTCCACCTTCCGGCTTCACATTATGCATTACGCAAATACACCTTCTTGCACCCAAACATTCGCCACAACATCAAAGATTCCGTTCCTGACCAGTGCATCCGCCAGTTCGGTAACTTCAGTATATTATTCAAACAGCGCATTTCATGCAAAATAACTGTGCCTGTTACGAAACAATCGATTGTAAATTCTTGATCATACTAAGTTTGATGTGCCTCGAAGGATTCGAGAATAAACAATTTACTTAATTAAGTATGACG
Source organism: Dicrocoelium dendriticum (assembly GCA_944474145.2). NCBI lineage: Eukaryota > Metazoa > Platyhelminthes > Trematoda > Plagiorchiida > Dicrocoeliidae > Dicrocoelium > Dicrocoelium dendriticum. The sequence goes on along the minus strand of OX104061.1, from coordinate 1,911,341 downwards.
CCATCAGCGAAGTTGCAGTTCGCTGGAATGTAAAGGTGCTTTTCAAATCGAAGCGCACCGAATCCAGTGGTTTGAACTCTAGCAAAGGGCTGCACAACTGCGCAAGAATATGTAAGATGAATGCAGCAGAAGTATCTGCCATTCATCGCTGAAAAAGGCATGCATGTAAGGACTTACTTCCAGGTGAGTAACCTGTGTTACACCGATTGCTAGTCATGCTACACACCCTTGTTTGGTGCACGTGAAGCAACCTCTTCTTGAAATTTCGCGACACCTTATCTGAATAAGTAAGTGTAATCGGCAGAAGGATTATTTAATCTTTAGTTCCAGAGAAAAAGAGTGAAGTGTTCAAGTCAACTGGCTGTTAAGGATAAAACAGCTAATTCTAGAGGATGAACCGTTATGCATTAGCGAACATAGCCGCGGATATTAAGGGATAAATACTAACAAACAATAGCCAACTAAGTTAACAGACATGCAGGAATGTATCGAATGCAACCCAAAAGGACCGATGCACTGCAACGGTTCCTAACTAAATGGCACCATGTGGCCACTGTATTTTTGTTTTATACATATGATTTATAGGTGCGTTCCTACATCACGCCTTGCGTAAGGCTCAACCTACAACTATGACGTATGAAGGAGGCACTACGGAGCGCGTAGCATAAAGAGGAAACACCAAAGCGTGTTCAAAGTAATCGGGGAAAATTGCGCGTATTGGAGAGATGAACAGGTACGTTAAAGGACGATGGTCTTAGCCACGATTGGAGCTACCGGAAAGCGAGAGGCAAATTATTGGACCTAAGACCAAATGGATTGAGATGAAGAGCAACGAGTCGCTAATCTGCAGCAGCCTTAAAGGAGGAAGGCAAGTCCGAAGAAGCGGCGAATAACGGACGCATACAAACAAAGCTGCAAAGTATAGGTAATGGAACGGACGACGCTGAAACGCTCATACTTCTTAAGTTGTAAACGACCGGAAAAAGAGAAAGACGGGACAGAGGAGTCCAAAGCTTTGCCACGCACTGGTGGTTGTTACCGGGGTGAAGCCAAAGTTATAAGACAAGAAACAGACTTATAAAGCAACGTTCACAATGTAAGGTAAATGCAAACAATTGGTAAAAAGCATAAACTTACGAAGGGCGGTAAGCTTTTTAGTACTGGTGGTGCTAGCAGTGAAAGGGTTAAACTACAATGGTTTGATTTCCGCCCGAAAGCAGAGGCAAAGGGCCAAGTAAAACCAAAACAGTGCGAAGTAACGTGGGACGTACGCCTACTAAAGTGTAAGATCAACGGGGTTAAACGACCTCATACAGGGGCGTTCAGAATAAGTAAATAATTTATTCCTAAATGCTACTAGGCTTACTAAACCTGGCAAGGTTAAGTCTTTACGAGCGATTGTTTCGGAACAGGCACTTTGCAGTTCATAAATTGCGCTGTTCGCAACATATATAGAAGCTAACAAAGGGGTGGATACACTGGTCAGGAGCGGAATCTTTAATGAGGTTACGGAAGTCCTGGTACAAAAATGTGTGAAAGCGTAAGGTATTGTATATTGACGGAAGGTAGAAAGAAGGAAATGGATTAATAGTGTACCTAAAAAAAGGTTGAAATGCTGTGAAATACGGCTCTGCTAAACTTGCCAGTGTTAGGTTGTAAGCAGTGCCTTTGTTCAGTGGCGTTTCACATCCTCCGCGTCGCAGTGTTTTTGAACGGACTGGCTAGCCAAACAACCTCCTCGTGGTGTCAGCTGGGTGGTTCGGGTTTAACCCGTTCCAGCAAATATTTCGGCGGCAGAGTTCCAGGACGTGGTGGGTTTTGCCTGGCAAGCGTTCTCCCTATAACAAGCTACAAATGTCTGCTTAACAACACTGTGACGTGGCGGTCGTGACTCGCCACAAAATAAAGTCACTGCCCCGTGGATATCCGGATAATTCTATCCAACCCAAGGACACCAATCTCCTACTCGCATATTGATGACGATATCAAACATTGAAGAGTGGTGAAGCACAACTACAAGCACAAAATACACAGCTACATACACGTACACACACAAGGACATATATACATACCTCCCACACAAACACAAACTGCTATGTCGAACATATCGGAATTTTGCACATTCTTGATTATGCATCGTTATGTCAAAATGATCATGCCTGTAGAGGCGTACCTCACCTTGTTGAGAATAAAAGATTTATTTATTTATTTATTTGTCTCGTTTTATAGGGAAACTGCTCGCTCAGCGCAAATTTACCAGGTCCTGGGACACTGCCGCCGATCCGAATAGATGCTAATGTATTACTGGCATTTTTATTACAGACCGAAGGTGCGCATGGCTGTTTGCGGTCAGGAAAGCTTCGAACGACTGCATCGTCTAACCGATATGCTTAGTCGCTACAGCCGGCAAAGCCATTACATGAGCGGAAAAGCCATGTCAAGTATGATACAGGCACGTAACGATTTCGAAATGATAGCCGTTGGCTTTTCCTTTGTGGTATACTGCATCTGGCATGAAACTTTCCCGTTCAGGTATCTACACGCCAACGGTCAGGTGTTGCGTGCAGTTGTAGTTGAGGCTAACTTCGTCTCACCCCAGGACGAGTTGTGATTTCCCTTAAACTGCGGATTCCCCAGGAAGCTTGCATTTATTCATTTCGGACCACGGGTGGAATATCAGAGTAATAATGCCGAAACCAGTGTTCAGCCCACGTCTAAGCACAGATTGTCCACAGAATGGTAACAGAGTTCCTCCGAAGGTGAGGTGCTGTCAAGAAACAATATCCTCTTGTCCAATAGTCTCTCCATGTTGTGCCATCAGTAAAACCCCAGTTATGAGCAATATCACCAGGTTCCTGCAGAAATATAAGGCGCCGTAGCTAACTGTTCGAACAGCAGAGAGACAGCAAAGGCATCCACGTGAAGTAAGTCATGATAGAAGAATCTGTTTCCATAGTAAAACAAAGGTTCAATGTAGAGACCTTACCAGTACGTAAGTTGTGACCATGTGATTGCGGAGCATGCTTAACCGATTTTCCTAGACCCGTGCGTGCAGCATAGCCGTAAATTGCCAAATGGATGATCCATTGGGAAGGCAGTTAGAATCGTCAAATTTGGTACATGTCCGTTGAGGTCCCGGTCCAGAGAACATTTGTTTCAACTCATCTAGCTGTTGATGAGGTACCGGTCATTGCCAGATGATGAACCGTCAGGCGCTGACCGCTGTGCCTGTGGAACTCTCCGAATATAGAAGCAACGAACAAGAGGCAATTCAGCAAACACAGACTAAAATATCTCGATACACCATTGAATGGGTGATTGCACGCAGCGGCGTCCAGTTCCTTGTGCCGTGTAAGTTTGTTCAGTATTTATGATTTACAAGTGCCTTCTTACACCACATCACGGGTGTGACTCAGACTACAACTACAGCGCACGAAGAAGGATCTGTAAAGCACATGGTTCAAGGAGCGATAAGCGTGTTGCCAAATTTTAACTAGTAGCACGGGTATTAGAATAGTGCATGGATAAAATTTTAAATTGCTAAACGACGGCTTCGTTATTCTTAATGAAATCTGTCAGGAAACGAAAGTACTTATAGGTGAAGCTATGGACAACTGGATTAACATGCATAGAAATGCATAGTCAATTTATACAGCAGCTTTCCACAAGACGTAGCAATTGCGAAGTACCAGTGCATAGTTTACGCATGCGTAAACATTTGTGGTGGGTTTTTCTTGTGCCGCGTTAATTGGCGGCGCCAAATCATCTATAGTCAGAATGTTGCAAGTATGCAAACTACTGTACGTGGAAGGCCTAATCTGTGGTTTGCTTTAGGTTTACTTCAGTGATATATTCAGATTACAAAGGAAAGGAGCTAACGCCCGCGGTGACAAATATAAGGTTATGAAAGTAAAAAACGAGGTAACTAGCAGAATCAATAAATGTTTGGTAGTGACGCTAACAGCCCTGAAGTGATTAACCTGCCTTCTTCTATAGTTCGCAGGAAACAAGTGGAGACGCGCCGGGTTATGCAAGGCAACGTTAAGCGTTGAGGCGCTATAGGCTAATAATGGTGAGTTTAAATTGCGAAGGAACTGACTCACTTAGCAACCAGCAGCTGGGCAAGGTACTAGCAAGACTGACAATTGTGAGACCGACAATCACGAAGAAAACGTGAGCTAGGTTAAAACCATGAGGTGGTTGGGAGTTTGGCCACAGATAGCGATGAAACAAAAGCTAGTGGTATCCGAATGTTGAAGAGGTGGTCAGTAAAATTGTCCAGTCTTATTCCAGTGTATTCAAGGTCAGAAAGTTTATCAGTAGGTTATGTACAGTGATTAACTAAGGAACTTCCACATTCGCGTACGGTTATGTTGCAGCAGCAGACTTATTCAGGTTAGTAAAACGATCGGGCATGGGGACGGTACTGTGAGAAATGAACAACGATGCAGCAGAATAACGTGACTGTCATTCCAAGGACAGCAAACGGTAGCTACAAGCGTAACAGATAATAAAATAATAATAATAATTCGTCAGCTGTACGCCGTAACGGCGTTTCACTGCCGCGCTACCACCATCAGTCGCGCGCGGGCGGGGTATACCGCGAGGACGCCCACCCCTACGCGGATTCGAACTGGTTATCTTGTAGTTGCAAAGTAAATGTGCAGACCACTCGGTCACCGGCCGACAAGAGTAACAGATAGACCGCCATGAAAAAGGACAAGTCTTATTGGCGAACACCACCAGTCATAGAAGTGCACCAGCTGGATGGATGGGCAGAAATGGAGCTAAAACCTAAGTTTGGAGAAGCTAGTCGTTAATGCAATGGTAGAGGCCTTTTCCGCAATGTTTGGAGAGTTACATCCGTGGCATCGTCGCTGTTGCGACAATGTTGTTGAATAGTGTTACAAGATTGGAAAGTAATAAAAGGGTTTGGAAGATGTAGAGTGATGAGAAAAGTGTACATCAAGTCATAATCAGAGCCAGTCGTACTAGAAACAGCGCACGGTTATTCATCTAGATTTTTAAAAGGGCCTGGGAGCGTTACTCTGAAGGAACAATCAGCCGGCAGAGGCTACTACGGCCTTAGGTGAAGACCAACGAACGGAAGAGTTTTAAGGATGGTGACGCCGTCAAAATCTCAAGCGCCCATACTTCGAATGTTAGAGCAGCGGCAGCGTGACGTTCCCCTAAATGACAAATACGGCAATAGAACTGGGAGCATGGAATGCGATAAAAAGTAGAGTAAAACAAAAGGTTAAAGATATAAGGAAGCAGCAATGCTTCACTTAGCAAATCGTTCTGTCTGACGTGAGGGGTGGCACAATGTTTGTGCCGGAAAGACAGGAATATTAAACAAAGCGCGGCAGTAGAATCAAGTTTGTAAGGTGAGACTAACGAAGAAAACTAGCTTAGAATTGAAATTTGTGTTTTCTCTGACGGCCAAGCAGCTAATATCCGAAAAATAATTTGACCGCTAAATCGAGCAACATGATCTATAAAGGACTGAAATACCAAGTTTACTGAGGATGTGTAGGTAAGCAGTAGCGCCATAATCAGTAAAATTAGCGGATGTCGTTATAATAGAGGAACTAGTGTACAAGTAGTCGGGGATGAAGTACAAGGGAAGGAATCGCCGTGGGTTTCAGACACGGACAGCTTGCGTTATTAAGGGATGGTTTTAACTGACTGCAATACGGCCAAGATCCGACAGGACGTGTGGAGCAGAACTGTGAAAGGAAATACTTTGAACAGCGGAGCACAGGGTGTTATAGGTTAGCATAAGCCAAAGTCCAAAGGAGAGAAGTCAAACAACCGGGCTCGTAGACAATTAAATTTGATGTACACATACGTCAAGATATATTGGTGTTTCAGTTTTATGGTTAGGCATAAGTGTCATTAATGCATTTGGTTAGGAGTGGCCACAAGTTGCGCAGCTGGAAGTGGAATAAAGGCAAACTACGGAGTAGCTTAACATGGACAGCAGTAGACAAGTTTGTCGCTTTAGTTGTAATGTAAGTGATGGAGCCAAGAGGAGAGGGAAGTAATAAACGCGCTCGGGAGCTGGACGAAGTTGAGGGCCGTCTACATCAAGTCGTAGTAGGGATTCACACGTACATGTTATAGGAAGTAAGAACGAATATAAGGGCAAAGGATAGCTGGTGCTTCCAGCCGTGGAAAGCCACAAATTTGCTTGATATGGCGATATGTCATAACAAACTGCCATAAGGTCATGTTACGGCAGGAGGTCTGTGAAGAAATTTGGTGGTATAGAAATTATGTAGCTAAAGTTATGTAGTGGTAATGTTGTTAACTTATTGAGGAAAGTTATGAGCGCAGCAACGCCATATTCAGATTAGTGATCCAAGCGGAAGTGGGGAGCGAAAAGCTGAAATGATAAACATTGAGCAGTAACGCTTACTGTGTTGCTAGTCACTGAGAACCAACGGTCAGAAGACAGAAGTCATACAGACTAGTGTAGAAGACAGAACCTTTTGTTGGATGCAAACGTCGTCATACAGTTTATACAGATGGACGGGTAGTCAGAGGGGGCCATGATGCATAGGTGATGGAAATCTATAAGTTGATGAGGTAAAAGGTAAAATAAACGCAATGTTAGGAGAGGCCCATCAATGACAGCGGTAAACAACGTTGTCGCTTTAGCTGCAGTGAAAGCAATCGGTGCCATTGGAAACGGGGTAATAAACAGACACAGGAGATAGATAAGTATGCAAAAAGCATACGGCATATCACATTTGGGAAGTAGGTGTATAGGTAAAAACAAGGTAAGCGATTAGATGATAGAGATCGGAATTAGCACAAGGTTAGTAAGCCTGTTCGGAGACCAGTACTACCTGCATTGGATCCAGACTGTTTTTAGTATGAAGACGAAATACAGCAACATAATGTAGATGCCGATATAGGCCTGCTAAAGATAATGGGCTTAACGGACAAAGCATAATTATGCGTATCGATGTCTCAACCGGGTAAGTCATCCGGTCATAACAGGTGAGCTGTGATGTACGGCAAATCAGGAGGACAGCAAAAGTTGGTGACAATTTAGCTGTAATGGAAGCAAAGGATAGCGGGGAAGACCATACTGGCTCGGATAACAGAGAGAAATAAGGAAAGCCCATGTCAAGTCACAGTGGTGAGCCAGGTGGACCAGTAGACGGATACGGCAGGGATGCAGTAGGTGAGGACACTCAAGAGGCTTAATATACGTAGGCCGCAACGCATTATTCAGGAAAGCAAGTACACAAATTAATGTTTTGAATCATCAGTTAGAATGGCCATGTGTCAGTGTAGTCCTATGTATACACGACACTGAACGTTTAGGCTGCATTCAATACATTAACTTCCAGCTAGAACGGCAAACTTTTTAATGAGGGGGAAGTAGGCAGAGACGCTCACTTTTTGCCACTAATCTAGGCAAGGGCAGGTTTCTAACCAAAAACAACCTCATAAAACAAGTGCAGAATGGAAAGACGAGTAAGAATAACAAGTGTAGAGCAGGATATTGCGACTAAGCTTTGAAGAAAGACACATGCAAACAGAGAATTGTTGGGCAAAGAATGGAAGTAATAAGCTTGAAACGCATATGGTTTAATATTCAAAGACGAATAAAGGGAAATATTTGGCTTTCGCTGTTTCCGACACTGGCACACCACAAACACGGTTGCTTTCAGATTTGGTTTTAGCAGGTGGAGATAGCCCGAGCTGTGGTGGAACTCAGAGCTTAATAGTTCATGGCTGGCGCCCTGAACACTATGCCACTGAGAGCCGCGAGCAACGCATGGCAGAGCGGAAAGTAATTCAAAGCTGAATTTATGGTGCATGCTGTGTGGTTCGGTTGCGACTAGCAACCTCTACTGAGACCTTGGCTCACACTGAGGTATACCTCGCTCATTCCGATGTCGAGGATCGTATCCTGAATGGATATATTTGGATGTTGCTATTCCCAACACTTGCACACCACGACCGCGGTTCCGTCTTGGTTTAGACTCGTCAGGTGGGGACAGTCTGAGCTGTGGTGGACTTCAGAGCTTACTAGTTCATTGTCAACGCCATAAAACTACACTACTGCGAGCCACAAGCAACGCTTCGCACAGAAGAAAGTAGGTAATAGCGGAATTTAAGGAGCACGCTGGGTGGTTGGGTTAGGACTCGCAACCTCTATCGGGACCTCGGTTCAGTTTGAGTTTAACCACAGCGTGGCCTCTAACTTCAGCCATGAATTACTTTCCGCTGGGTCAAGCGTTGCTCGCGGACCTCAACATCATAGGGTTAAGGACGTCAACCGTGAACTAGTAAGCTCTGCTTTCCACCCCAGATCAGACTATCTCTGCCTACGAGTCACAACCGGGAGGAAACCGCAGTCGTGGTGTGCTAGTGTTGGGAATAGCAACACCAAAATATTTCCTATCAGGATACGATCCTCAAGATCGGAATGACTAAGGTTTACCGCAAGGTGAACTGTGGCATCAATCGAGGTTTCGAGTCGCAACCAACCACACAGTCTTCTCCCTATATTCAGGTTTTAATGCTGAATAAATATTCATGTACGTTAAGGGACCTATTGCCAGTACTCGCTTTTGCAAACGCAGCTGCCGAGGAACCTTTACCTGGTAGCAGACAGTTAGTAATCGTTTAATGACCGAGAAAAGTTCCATTCCCTTTCCGGACCCTCTGAAAACTTTCTTTAGCTTATTATATACTTAAGCATATCGAGAACAAGAAGTTAAAACGAACGTTGTGATGTGCCTTAGGAAGAGGATTAGTGAAGCATTTTGCGCATGGTGTAATGTGCAGCAAGCATCGGTTGGAAGAAGCCGTCAATACTTGAGTGAGAAATCATAAGTTGTTTAACGTTGTACGTAAAACTAGCTTTAAGACTGCGCTGCTAAAGGGGCTTCAGGCAAAGAAGTTTGCAGTGCCCATGCTAATTGCTCGTAAATGGGCCAAAAATGTGCTTAGTGTAAAATCGCCACAATTCTCGCTATTCCTCTTGGCACTTACGTGAGTTGGAGATAAGCAAGCAGAACCCTAAACATTTTGGGTTACATAATAGGTAGAACGTGAGTATCTACTTAACCGCGCTTACAGACTGCAGTATATACCCAATAGTAGACCTGGCTTTTGGAATAGGCTTAGTGCAGGTTGCCCACCCTCGGTCAATATACATGGCTACATCGCAATTGGCAAGTGCAGGTGGCAACAATTATGCCCGTGGCCTGTTATTATGTATCACGCTGATTACCATTGTTGACATTCAAGGGAAGAATGATGCCTCCCTACACAGGGAATGTCCGCAGTTACCGATCGACGAATGCGTTATTCCATTTCCCAATTTACTTCAGAGTGGCAAACATCCTTCTACATTCCATTAATAAACATTACGTCTAAATCTATGGACACGTGTTTGCATGGTTTGAATATATATATATTTACGTATTTATTTATTTCAGGTGGTGGGTTGCCATTTTGTCTTAATGCTTTTCTTTCTTATATAAATGTCTACCGGTACTCTCTTCTATAAACTTGCACATGTCGCTTAAGCCAATAGTAGTTAATTTCGATAGCGTTTTCGTGTTTGTGGCAGTTCCGTAAAATATACTTTCTGACCTCGTGAACTTATCGCGGACTCGTCCTCAACCATTTTTATAAGCTCATTTAGTGGGATGTTATTTCTCCGTACCTGTATGCATTATCCTATGTATTTTATTACAACTTATCTTTTCAAGCGATTGGGCTGTTGCTTGCTATCTCTGGTGTGGCTGCGCTTGATGTGTACGTTGACAGGTGCCTACCTGTCACTTACCCGCTCCTCGTCCATACTGGCTCTAGGAGACAGTTAGTCGTTTCTGAAGGGGACCGGATGCGCGGTCTTTGTGGCCGTATTAGGATCAGCGAGTGGTTTCATGCACTCAGTGCGGAACAGACTACGGCCCAGCCACCGCATTGTGTGCAACTGATTTCCAAATAGAGCGTGTTCTTGTTTGCCTTTGAAGGATTGTGAGCCGACTCTTGATGAAACGTGGCTCCAATCCACATGCCTTCCGGTCTTATTCCCTGGAATTTACACTGGGGTATGAGAATGGAGCTGTGGGTGGTGCAGCGCAAGGCAACCATGGTTCCTCTGTATGCGCAGGCGTCCTGTGGCTGGCCCA
>OX104061.1:1871433-1900709 GCA_944474145.2 Dicrocoelium dendriticum | reverse complement strand
TGTATGTGGCTCGACGATGCGAGAAGCCGTTCCCAGAAGGGACGGATCAAATAATGGTACAGCAGTTTCATATCATGGTATAATAAATTTTAAAAAATGTGAGCACAAAATGAAAATTTGTGTAGCGCGAAGCGGTCCAAAATATTTACATTCCTCTTGTTCTATCGTCTGACAAGTTTTTAGCAGTCACATGAGAGTTGATCGCACACGAAAAAAAGAGAGAATAAAGTGCTGCGGGCCAACAAAATATAACCACTTGTGCACTTGACCACATGCATTTTCAGGCACCATTAACTCCGTTCTCAAAAGCGTTATCTAAGGACTGTGCTGTTCGAAACATTATTATCACATTTTGAACGGTTAATGATCTTTATCGAAAGCTTAAACAAACGCAATGTGCAACAAGTTCTGATAGCTCTCGGAAGTTTGTTCCAAAGCTTTGAGCAGTGTATTAAGAAGAAACGCTCCCTAATTCGAGTATTGAACTTTGGAATCATGACCGTTGTCTCCTTATTTCGTAACTCGTATATAGTCTGAAAAGGACATATGGACACAGTTAGCATTTTTGTGCATGTGATGGTGAATTATTCTGTACAGGAAACATGAGTTTATTTTCATTATCCGTAGCCAAAATGGGTGAAGTCCAAGTTTTTCACTGCGCTCTCTGTAGTCATCTTGGAGGAATATCCGCACAGCTTCTTTGTAAAGCGTCCGCTGTACCCTCTCAAGAGCATGCTGGTCAGATTTCCGCAGATTCGACTGTAGTAGTGAGCAGTATTCCATGCCAGGTAACACATTTGTTTTGTAAAGCCAGATACGAGATTCTGTGAGTTGAAATTTATGACAGATATAGCCAATAGTCTTCATGGCTTTCGAAACTTGGAAGTCACAATGTTCCGAAAAGTTGAAGGTAGTGGAATACCGCACACCCAAGTCGCGAATCACTTTGCACTGTGATATAAACGTGCCTTGGTAATATTTAATGGACTGTCTGGTGGAACTTCGCTATTTGTTACGCCCGAATATTTCCACTTGTCCCTCTGGGAAAAGAAACAGCTGCCGCATGTTTGGCACCAGGTTTCATCAGGGGTGATGGACCAGTGGGTAGCGGGGAGGCAAGGTGGAGTTGATGTTTGCACTGTGGCTGACTGTGTAGTATGGTGTCACGAAAACTGGCAGAGCAGAAGTGAATGTCAGTAGAAGAAGCTTGGTAGTGAAGCCGTGAGGTCAAGAGGTAGATGCATGCCTTGGGGAACCACTAGGTGGAAGGAAGCGGGTGGGTTGAGGTGCAAGGTATAGAATAGGAATGAGGAGAGTTGAAGGCAAGGATGGGTTAGTAGCAGTATGTCAGTGTGGGTGGTGGACGTTGTTGGGTGAGTGAGTTAGGTGTTGTTGAGGGTTGTAGTGAGTGGCACTTGTATAGGCGGGTGGTAGGTAGTAAAGGGAGTATAGGTACTTTACGTTTGCAGATCGCTGGTGAGGGCGGGAGAGTTGGGTTTTGGCTTGGTGGTTAGGCGTGAGGGGCGTGCCAGGCAATGGAAGTTGGGAGCGCAGTGGGTGGTGGGGGGTCGCGTGTCAGTGATGGCGGGCCCCGATGTCGCCTTGTGAGAAGTGTCGTTTGTTGGCAAGCGTGACCTACCCAAGGCCCCATAGATCGTGTTGTCAATACTAGCACGAGAAAGTCAAAGTGAGAGAACGCTAAGTGCCGATAGATCTTCCGGAATGTGGCACAAGGCCTGCGCCCGGTTTCTGCACGTTCTTGTGAGTAGAAGATTTTAATGTCAGCAGCATCCATACCACAGCGTATCACCTAGCAGCCAACGGGTTGGTTGAACGTTTCCATAGACAGTTTAAAGCCTCGCTCTGCGCCTCCTCCGACCCTAGCTGGAGCGAAAACGTTTCGCTCGTAATCTTAGGTATTCGCAGCAGCATCAAAGCTGACTTGCAATATGCACCAGCAAAGCTGGTTTACTTCACGACGCTCAAGTTACCAGGAGAATTCGTTTCACCTCCCGCATCATCGGGTATGCCTCCGCCTAACTTTGCGTCCTCCCTAGCTCAGCGCATGCGTTCACTACGCCCGACCCCGCCCCGTGAACAGACTAGAGATGTGCAAATGCACAGTGGACTCTCTACCTGCACTCACGTCTTCCTCCGCACCGACGCAGTGCGGCGCCCTCTCCAGCCTCCCTACACTGGCCCTTTCAGAGTTCTGCAACGGACTCCGAAACACTTTACTTTAGACCAGAATGGTCATCGAACAACGGTGTCCATCGACCGACTCAAAGTGGCTTTCTTTGACGAGCCACTTGCAGCTCATCCTGATGCTCTCTCACAAGCACCCGCACCTGTGTTGACTTCCCGAGCACTGGATAACCCGGATCCCTCCGTACCCCTTGACCCGCAACCTATCCCGCCGCAACCCCAGGCAACCGACCGACGCGGTAGACAGGTCAAACGTCCGGTCCGTTTTTCAGATTTTGTAAGCGTTTGCTATTTCCATTAACATGCCTTTTTCGTGTTTAGTGGTTATCCTGCGTCTCATTCACAAACGTTTTACAAAATCGACAAAAAACCCAAAACATTTTGAAAACCTAAAAAGCGTAGTTGCTTTTATCATGCATGCCATGTTCCCTCTCCTGCGTCAAGCCACTTCCCCGACCCTTGCCAACCCCCTCTGAGTTTTACTTTCCAGAAACTCAACCGCCGGAACTGCCCAGGCAACCCACGAGTGACTCGCCAACCGGCTCAACACAGCCCTGAAGTGACTCGCCAGCCGTCCCAAAACCCCCTTCCTCATCCAAGGAACAGACAATCGCCCTCGACCGCAGACACCCACGAACGGCTTGGTCCCAAAACGCTGCCCAGGCATTGCCGATGAAGATGCCGGATTCGTTCGTGGGGCGAAGACGCCCGCATACCTTTGTGGGACTCGGACGCATGGATTTCTCCGTGGGACGAGGACCCCTGGATTTCTTTGTGGGACGAGGACCGTGGACTAAAGTGCGGTGGGGGAGTGACACCTCCCAAGCGCACCGTCGGGTCTGCAGCAAAGGGAAGGTTCTGTCAGCCTTTTTACTGTACTAGCCAGTTTTTTTGCAGTCCGACCAGCCCGCCCCGACGGCCCACCGATGACGCCTCTGGTCCACACGATCGTCATAAATAAAACTAACAAAAGCCTGGACCCAGCGATATCTGCTACACAACCCACTTTGGAAACTATTATTCAAGCCTCTGCAAATATTCGCATCCCCCTCATCTTCCATTTCCCCCCACTAACAGCTCTAACGAAGGCTTCCATCCTTCAGCCTTCTAGGGGGAGGCCCTTGTAGTGCAACAGAAAACATGCGCTTTCAGTATCTTGTAACATTCGATTTTACGGTTTTTTAACCTTCGAAACGTCCATTTGTTTCGCTGACTGCACGTCCGTTGTCACAAACCGTTTTGGTGAGTTCCTCGCCGCACGTTTATCGCCCTGTCTGATTCGCTTCCTATCCTTGTAGCCTTACAATATATGTTGGTTTCAGTCGCTTCCGATTTCTATACTGTCGTATTTGACACGTCTTACGTGTCATTGCTTACCGACTAGTATCCCAGGCTCCGCCCAACACTTCTGTCTGTTTAGTCTAGTCCTTTGCTGCTTTAACTTCTTGCAATCGCTCCGCGTTTTCTGATATAGCTGCTTCAAACAGGTCGTTTGGCTTGCGAGCACTGAGACCTTTCATGATTTTGAACGCTTCTGTTACCCCTGTCTGCACCACCGGGCGCCAGGCACACAAGTTGTGACTAAATTCGGTCGTGCGAGAAATATATGTTTAGAAGTCATTAAACGCACAGATTTATGATCGTAAATCGCTGCGTTACCAATTTCTACTTTTATTTTCTTTAATTACCTTATATCTATGCAACATGATTTTGTTTGAATGCTTCAGGATATGCGCTTCCATTGGCCCGTAGATACGGCATTGCATCCCCTTGTTAACGCAACCTTTTCCATAGATGACAAAAGGCTTATATCTCGTGAACTTTGCTCTAGATCCAGTGTCCAGAGTGTGATACGCATATGTGGCGAAACTTTAGAGCGTGCTTACTTCTTTGCCTGCAACACCAGTTAAACACCAAATGCGACATCATTTAGCTTCACCAGCGAGTTTGCGCATGCTGGCGCAGTTGCGTGAGGAGACTCTGCTGATGTTAGCAATTTCTCGAAGGTTTGTCGGAACTGACCGCTACAGCGGTATGCACTGAATACCGTATGAAGGTCCGTGAATTGCAATGGACCAGGCGCGTGTTGCACTAATGTAGGCCAATACCGTTTAGGCATCTCTTTAAGACTTCGGATGGCGTAAATATTGAGCAACTTCTACAGGATGGCTGCCTGGAGGCGAACCTCACAGCTGCGCAGGTTAACATCTTACTCCGTTATGTTCGGTAGTTATATCCCAGTTGCTGACATCTTCCCACGTACTCATGCACACACAACGTTACTTCCCAGAGTGCTTCATCTGTGGTGAACAGTAAGTGCGCTTTAGACTAAAAACTGGAATGTGAGGCATGTTCCATCAAACTGCCCTTCCACCGCCGCAAAAGTCATCGCTGCATTCGCATGCTGACGGAGGTCTCTTTTCCGTGGTTCCGGAGAACAGTTATAGCCCCCATTTTTTAGAGTGCTTCAGCCGCAATCGGGCATCTTCGCCGCCTGCATTTACAGTGGCCGCGGCAACCTACTACACTTTTATGAGTTCCTGAAGCCGATCACACAGGATTTGAAGGACGGTGTGTTCATTCAGGCTGGCGGTGCACACTTCCAAATGGAACACAAGTGTGTTGTAGCAGATGTACCAGCAAGCGATTAAGTAAACCTTATTAAGCAATATTCAGGATACTCCATATGCGAACTGTGTACGGCCGTCGGTAAATTGACATTTCGTTTTAAATTCTCCTATTGTAGGCTTAGATTAAGCTTGACTGATGACTTCTCCGTGTCTTTGGAAGCTAGCCTGCCGACCAACAAATATTTCTTTCTCAGCGCCAACATCAGCATCACATTGGTGATTGAAGGTTCGAAACCCTCGCTATGGCCATGAGATTATGCTGCCCCATCTTTTACATGTACGTGGTGTGCTTATGTGTTATGCAACGGACTGTAACGTTGTGGCGCCGTAGGCCTATTAAAATAAATATTTCTTTGCCTTTTAAAGTCATCCTTCGTAGCAACACGCGCTTGTGGCCGTGCTCTGCAAGGTTAACACTGGAACTTCCAATAAAATGTCCCACTGGAGCACGTTGAAGGATGGAAAGCCACTGAATTCCGTAATTTCTTGTTACACCTTGGGCCTGGGGTGTTACGAAGCACCTTGCAGAAACACATGTGCTAAATCTGCCTTAGACGGTCCCTTGCAGCTTAGGTGCCTTGCAGCAAAAGGTGGTGCTCTAACTACCTAAAGCTGGTGGACAAAAAGCTGGATAGAATTAATAACCAATATGCAGCAACGTTCCGTGAGAAGGAAATGGTACTTAACGTGTATGACCTCCAGCACCGTTGTGACGAGGTGTGCCAGTTGGGACCAATGGACAAATTCGGCTTTCACTTCGAGTCTCATCTTCAGCTTTTGGGAATCATGGTGCGTGGGAATGATTTGCCAAGTATTCAGATTTTCCGCCGCATTACTAAACCGCCTGCACCATCATGACGAACGCGAAATTGCCTTTAGACTATTATGGTTCAGTGACGGGTAGAACAGATGCAAGCAAGGCCCACGGGCTTGTGCTAAATGGGGCGTCGATTACTAATACTCTGCCCAATAAAGCAGTAAATTGCTAACTAATATTTCATTTTTGACTATGCGAAACACCTCCATGAAGGCATGCTCAAGCAGACGCAACTGTATATATATTGTATGCCAATTGTAACAGTGACAGTAGAAAATTGTTTAGATGTTCATGATTAATAATGGACCCGGTGGAAAGGTGAAATGATTATTGGGTTG
The DNA here is from genome assembly GCA_944474145.2 of Dicrocoelium dendriticum. Lineage (NCBI taxonomy): Eukaryota > Metazoa > Platyhelminthes > Trematoda > Plagiorchiida > Dicrocoeliidae > Dicrocoelium > Dicrocoelium dendriticum. The sequence continues at coordinate 1,894,719 of OX104061.1, read as the reverse complement.
TCATGAGATGGTAACCCGTTTGTACTCTCATAATCAATCTGACATATATTGCTGTCACACAGCACCTAATAATAGATCCAAAGTCCTGAGTGACAGATTAGAAAAAAATCGAAGAGCAAGCTCGAGTTAGTTATGACAATATACTGCATGCGTGCGCACGTACCGCAAATATCAAAGGTACTATAGTAGAAAGAAAAGAGACGACCGTATATGCAAGAAATCTTAGAAAGTGAAACCAACAGTATACGCTGATTTCGAAGTGCCAGTGTAACGAGAGTATCAAATATGGTGACTCTAGTTGACCTACCAGTGGGTAGTTATGGGCTGTGATTTAATGCAGTGGCCTGTCACACTCGCCAAGTTACAGTGCTGTTAAACAAACATTTGCGGCTTCTTATAGAGAGAACGTTTGCCAGGCGATGCCCCACCACGTCCTGAAACACTGCTGTCGATCCATGAAATGGTAAGTTGTAACAGGCTATGCTACTAGTTAAGCCTTTTTTGCTGGGTTATCCGCAGTCAAGCTGCCTCCCTTTTTTCTTTGGCTGATGCGTGATGCAAGTGTCTATTTCGTTCCTGTTTCCTGTTCTGCCCTGACCGAAAGCCTAGACCAGATTTGCAGGACGTGGTTTGAATAATTTTTTGAATGTTATATCATGATTATCTGCAGAACTACGTGAAGTCTCCCGGGAAGATGCAATGTGATATGTTGAAGTGTTGTTGAAGCCCAGAAGGATATGATATTAACCCGAAATACAAGTTGGTGTTCCTCACGGGATGAGTTGTAAAATTGACTGGTAATAGAAGCATCCACAGCCAAGTGAGCGGTCAATTTGGGGTAAAGAGCTCCGGATGAGTGGCAAGCAAAAGAAACTATCCAGCTGCGAAAAACGCCCGAACCCAAATGTTCTGACCTTGCGGCGGTAGGTGAATATGCTTTCCCAGCTCAACTGAAGAACTCTAGTTAAGGAGTATATGAGAGAGATTGCTAGGCGAATTAAACCAAGAGGTTCAGGCCTCTGGAAAAGGGTATCCTTGCAAGATAGCAGATAATGATCCGGTTAGTAAGTTGTAAAAGCGCTGGATAACCAAACACGCAATTGCAGGTAGAGGGACTTCGTGTTTCGTGTTGTGATATTAGCGCAGCTATGGAGGGTTTCTCAGGTACTTGACGTCGTATTTGTGGCGCTCTTGAGAAAAAATGGCAACGAACAAAGACAGCCGAAAATGTGCATCCGGAACGCAGTCGATCAATTTCAACACTCCCTGAACTATAAATAAATAAATGTATAGTTTATTCTCGTCGTTGCGAAGCACACCATCAAGTGCGTGATCATAGAAATACAGACTTGTATGATCAGCAATAACACAAATTGGTATCCTTTGACAAATAGCATAGGAAGGTATCTGTCTGGTGACATGTAAAAGTATGTTTATGCATGTGTTTGGAAGTAGCCATGTTGTGGGAGCAGGTAAATGTGACAGTGTGTGTGCTATTGTTCGGTAGGTTTGCCATCAAGGGGGATATCAACGGAACGCTTCGAATCGGATGACATTCGCGATGTGTGATTGATCCTCCTGAAAAGGAAAGAGGCAGTGGCTTTATTTGGTGGCAAATTACATTATCCACGTCACAGTGTTGTTAAGCAAACCTCTGGAGTATTTTTTACGGAGAAGGCTTGCTAGGCGAAATCCCACCACATCATGAAACACTGCCCCCGAACCATATGCTGGAAAGGGATTTACCCGAACCACCCTGCTGGCATCACGGGGAGGTTGTAATTGCTTTTTAAATATCTTATCTGCACCTGTACCATAGGTGACGAACTGCAGAGAGAAGTAAGCAGATTACGGATCAGTGGAGAATGAAAAATAGTTGCAAATTATGAATGGAGAAGGGCAAAGGGAGTTTGGAAGATCCTAAAGCGCATAAAGCCAATTTGTGGGACACCAGATAGAGGCGGGCATGATGTGCTGAATACAGAAAAAAGGCATCACTCAGAAAGGTTGTAAGGGACGCTTTGCTTCATTCCAATATTGGTAGAAATGTGGGAAATCAGGGCAGATAAACACATATAAGTTAACGGCTAACGAAGAATGAATGCAAACAGAGAATACGGGAGGGAAAGAAAGGGGTCGGTAAAAATAGGCTCCATTGAGGAGAGGTGGAAAAGCGATCGACGTCCACCAGGTGACGATTCACTCTTGTCAATAATACGGCGGATGAAAACTGCCAAGCAATGCATCTGAGGTAAGGGTTACAGGTTGTTGCGCCGACATAGGTGGTTAGCATGCCAAAAAGGGCACTCAGGATGAGGGTTACAGAGTGTTGGGACTGCAGAACCTTAGTCGTTTACCTCTGAGAGGTCCGGATCTAGTCAGAAAGCAGAAGACTTGTCAGACGTAGTCAGAGTTGATCCAGACCAAGCTTTATCCGTCCAATGGAAAAAGAATGGCAAACAGAGGGCGCACAAAGGAAAGCATAGGGTCCGGAAGCAAAAGACTCTTTTGAGAAGGGGAAAAGCCTACAAACATCTAGTGGTGTTGTGAACATACCTTTGCATCTGTCGATGATGCATCAGTAAGGTCACAGTATTCGGGAATCAGGTGACCACTGAGAAAAATCTAGAAACCGGCTCTTAAAGGGAAAGCCGTATTCTTTAGTTCTGGAATGCTAACATAGAGCATCGACAGAAATAGACATGTTAAGGAAGAAAGTGGATAGAATGTAACATGCCCAGGATGCTCTTGAGGTGATGGTAGCAGGGCATTGCGTCGGCAGAGTCTACATCATTTAGATCACAGAGCTCCCAGAGAGGCCAGGAAGCAGGAGACCGTTCAGAGAAGACCGGATAATTCAGCAAGATGAGGCTAGGCCGTTAAATGAACTTGGGGATAAAACTGATTGTCCTCAGAAAAGGAACAGTTTGGAACGATATTGGCTATGCGAAAAGTTAGTTAACATATCAAGCGCAAGTTACTCCGTCTATCGTCGTAGAAATCAGGATGTTGGAGGTATGTGTCCAGTTTTATCTGCACCTTTGGGCACTGTTCAAAAATTGAGACCCTCCCAAGACCTACGCATTAACAAGTGCTCAGGTACACTCAACGCACCAATGTGGGAATCCAATAGCCATGTATCTTATGCGCCTTGTCCTACCACTTCATCAGTCCACCGGTTTCTACTCCATATTATACAGTTGGCGTTGAAATATTGCGGCAGTCGCTGAGCATGGTAAATATTTACATATTCCGCACAATCATACTTCCGCTTTCAGGTGTTACCATTTGTTTGTACATGCACCTCACTTGGGATTACGGTTTACAGAATTCATTCATTGTTTATTGTGTTCATTGATTTGCAGAGTGCAGAAGGGCAGTCTCATGTTAGCCACATCGCCTCCAGCTCAGTACGAGAAGCGAGTGTGCATTAGCAAGCCAACTGTCCACAAGCAACCAGGTTAGTCGCAGAGGAACGGTGCTGTTCAGGCATCCGCCGCAGAAGAGACTCAAATAGCCACTTACAGCTTCCCTCATTCTGTGCGCACTCTACCGTGGCTGGGAGGCTCTTCCCGTCGTTCATTACCAGAGTAGAAAAGGCAACGGCGATGCAGCCACTGAATATCCTCGGTTTAAATACCTTCCAAGTTTGACTTCGTGTTGGGCCACTAACGTTGAGCTGGAAACGCTGCCGCAGTTTGCTTCTAAGTTCCCTCCAAGTTCCCCTCTTAACATGCACCTAATTGAGGTAAGGTCTCTAAGCCGTCGACGGTAGTCCAGTGAGAAGAGGTTCATCAATTGGAGTCGAAGAATGCGGGGGAAAGGCCAAAGTCCGAAGACAAAACTTTATCCGTCACTGGGCCTTTCTATTTGTGTACCTTTTGGCTTTGTAAGCAACAATGTAGCCAGTGGACCGTACCCAAGAATAGGTTGTACGTGAGAGGTGAACAGTTGCATGAATGTCGTTGGGTTTATCCGAGGGAATAACCTCCTTATATCATCTCACCTCCTGTTGGCAGCCACCACCCTCCTTAGTGTGCTCTGGGTGACTTTTAGGTCCGGTGCATTTAATATAACTAGGTCTTTCTCCCTGGCAGCATGTTTGCTGTGGATACCCCCAATATGGTAGTGCCAACTGGATCAGACGCACTAATAGGGAGGACAAATGCTTGGCGTAATTGATAGGTAGACCACATTAGCTGGACTGGTCCTACCTTAGATCTAGCTTGGTCTATATTTTCTCAATAGTATCGACGTCCGAGATACCGGTATTGACCTTGACGCGGTAACCTGAAATCTGACCTTCCTTACTAACCAGCATTTTAAATAAAAACCGATCAAAAACAGTGTTTGAACAAACACTAACGGAAGCGCTTGACTTTTGTCTAATGGTTCAAAGAAGTGAAACACAACCGAAAGTCCCCAGAGCTATGATCAGGAGAAGACGCCGGATCGGCGTTCAGAAGGATAAGGGCACTACCAGTAACGGTCTTGCGCACACTGTAGTCTCAGCACTGGCACCCCCGTTAGTCAGCTATAACACAAATAACAACGCGACGGCCGGTAACTCTGCGGCTCTTACACCAGGAAAATTAGCTAATTGCTTCGTGCTCCTTTCCGATCCATGGACGGATGCACTACATGACGCTAAAATGTCAGTAACGTCACTAAAATCTTTGCCACCTAAGTGTCCGGCGCCTTTGCTTTCAGACTGTGAGGCAGCACCACAAGACCAGCTGACAGACGCGCTGCTTAACGTCCAAAACTCGAAAATGATCTACACTCGGGGAAATCAGAATTGCAAAATATCAATCAATTGTTAGTAAAAATTCTACCGCTGGTGCAGCTATCAGATCTACATAAATCAGACAAAGTGGAAGATCTTAACGCAGCGGGTGAAATGCTCAACACGCTCGCCAAGGAAGTCAATGAACGAGTCATCCGTGCACGAAATGTAATAATATTTAATGCGCCAGATCGCATACCACTTGAGAAAGCGACACGCCCACTTCTAAGTGTATAGAAAATGGACCGGGATTGCTGCTCATGCAGCCGCCTTCGAAAAACGAGAAAAAACCGACCATGCCCAATTGTTCTCAAGTTCAGCAGTCAAGATCACGCCAAATGCTTTCTAGACTACAGGTTCATCATAAGAAAGCAAGCGAATCTCGGGCCCATTCTGATTAAACAGGACGTAACGCCATTGCAAAGGGCGCTCATGTCAAATGTACGAACCCCTAATAAGCAGACTCTGTACAATTCCATAAATATGCTCCTGAACCCTCTCCAACAGCCCCTCAGAAGAAACGCTACTGAATGGTCTCCAGTAACCGCTGTCACGACCTTTGCCAATTCAGTTGTCAGTACAACACCAATACCGTTCATGCAGTTAACTGACATGCACCTGAACGCAACTCCCACGGCAAGCTCATCAATGGCCTACAACACTGACATGGACATGTCACAACGACAATTAAATCTTATCGCATTAGAGGTACCGGTAGTTGAAGGACCGGCAAAAGTTACGGCCACCTTGAATGCAATCATGGACAGAACAGAATGCAGCGAGAAGCCAAACAGCGTGTCTGATGTACGTGACACGTACACTGAACTCGATAGCTTGTGCTTCATATCATCATATACACCGGTTTCCAGTATCGTAAACGATCTCACGCAGCCTGATACTGACACGGCACCTAAGCCCAGATGCCCAAACTCAGGTTGTTTTATAACTGGGTCTCCTCAGCGCCCTTCCAAACCACAATATTATAACAACGAGTCGATGCCCAAACGCGCCAAAACGTCCAAAATAACGCCCACTTGTTTAAAATACAAACCACGCTTTACGCCGAAGCCTGGTAAAGCGACAGTCAAGGTTGATCAGCCACAACGTAAGCTTTATCTCTCTTAATCCCTAGCTTAACAACGAGTAATTGGATTAAACCCAAACCCCCTACACTGCCAGCCGATCTGCATCGGCACTCTGGCAAAGCCCAAAGCGATGCGCAGACTGAACTAAGCATAAAAATATAGGCAACACAAATCGTCCGGACACCAGTTGGCCTCCACACCCTCGTTACGAAGCAAAACCTACTGCATCTACAGCCAGGACTGAGTGGTCACAACGTAGGAATTACTTACTTAGAACCCCAAGCCTCGCGACGCACAACCAGACGCCGCATACACTTCGCTCCTCTACCGGCCTAACTGCAATGCTGCTCGGGCAAAGCCCAATAAGATATGTCGTCCAGACCATCCATACAAATACAGCCAACATAACTCATCAGGGCAAAACTAGGCCTTCACCCCCACGACATGAAGCAAAATCTCCTACAGCGACAACAAGTATTGAGCAGCCGCAAAGTAAGGATTACTTACTCAGAACACCAAGCCCCGCCGTGCGTCTCCAGACCCCGCGCAATATCCAATACACTGTTGACCAAACAGCAAAATTACTTGGGCGAAACCAACATGGGCGCAACGAACCGATGAATTCTGCACATGCCCCGCTCCCCCATCCACCCATCCCATCACGCCAGTCAACACTCCTTCAACAACACACCATAATGCCACAAATCATGACGACACCTTCCGCGGTCCCTTTTTTGTGGGACGCCGCAAGTTGCGGGCCTCCTCTCCTAGCTCGCGAGGGTCAAGCGGTGGCTCTCTACCACCTGACTCGATTCCTAGACAAGGCACAACTGCTTCCAACCAACATATCTCAGGCATTCGGACGGTTCCTCTAAACGCCAACCTCATGACCGACTACTGGCTAGATTTCTTGGCTCGTATGCATCATCAGTTACCTCCACATCCTTCCCCTCGGATTCGATGCTCCATGCTACTCCCAACCTCTCCCATTAATTTTCATAGACCTACCCGGCATGCACCTTCACGCATGCATGCAAACAAGCCCCACACCTCATTCTGGATCACCTGTGATGCTGCTAGACGGTTCACACAATTTCAGCAATCCAACCAATAACTATCCACCAAGAGATGCCCCAACACTCCCTACTACATCCCACTTCGACGAATCTAGTAAGCTAGAGATCCACAATACGCTTCCCATCAACGCCAGGTCTATTAGTCAAAAGAATCACCTTCTGGGTCCGATTATTACTATGTCCAAAGCACAACTGGTTCTAATCACAGAGACATGGCACTCAGCCAGTTCGTCTGACTCACCCATCCAAATACTGGCTACTCTTCATTCTGCAGTGGACGCGAAAAGCGACGAGGCGGAGGATGCCTCATCTACCTCAGCGAAGTCTTTCATGCATCCTCCTTCCAATTAATATCTTTGGAAGCATTTTCTTTTGATAGTATTCATCATTCCACATTTTTTGTTGTTTTACGCTTTTGCTTTATTGCGACTATTATACTTCATTTAACTAACCCACTTTTACCAGGTATTTTTTTCAGATCTTTCATATATCACTCGACCGGCAGCGCGGGGACTGCTAATGCGGAAGTGCGGGCAGTACATGTTTAGCAAAGGTGTACTTAAGGTGTTTAATTTAATTTCCTGGAAACTCCGAAACCACTTACCACTTTCTAACTTAGCGAACCACTCAGGAAGAAACCGTCACGGGTTATTTCTTACATTCATTTCAGGTTTCCACTTGCTTTCTGAGGGTTCAAGGTAAAGTTGCATTAATTGTTTGTGTTTATCGCAGCCCGCGCTCAATGCGAGGAGAGGACAAGGAGCATAGTGGTCTACTAAACCTAGCTGTTCCTTCTGTGCTACATTTTTTGATCGTAGGCAACCGGGATCTACCACGCAGTGACTGATAGCACGTTCACATTAGTGCCGGCTCCTAAGGGGTTAATAGTAGAATAGGTTCAGCAATACGCCTTTGGACATGATGTCAATTTTTCAGCTGTAATTCTTCGTGAGAATGTCTTCTCTTCCCCAGGTGTTGTGACCACCATTTACGGTTGCTTCTTAGCCATTAACCTTGCTCCTCCTATGGGTAATAGCAATCCTTTTGTTCCTTTGTTATGAAATGGTATGCAACAGATACTATTACAAAGCATATTGATCGAACGTAGAAGCCATCTACTATGTAACGGAAAGCGGTGATGCCTGTTCACAATTCGCAGGCAGTCAAAGCAATCGCTATTGAAGTATTACGTGCCACAAAAGCCAAGGATTTATAAGCCATACTCCATTATTATCCATGCAAGTGCATACGACTTGGTACATTAAGAGCTGACCACCCGCGTGCACCGCTTCCAGTCAAGTCAAGCAACCGGCCTCTATTCACTTATTTATTTTTTGGGGACCGAAGCTATCAGCTTGACCCTGAGTATCGCGAAATATATAAGCAGGAGTAACAACACGCTTTTGAGAGACAAAGGCGCACGCCATACCTGGGTTCCTGAACATGAGGGAACGCTGGAACATAGAAGGCACGTGATCCAACGTGGCCTCAGGCAATTGCTACAGGAGTTAGATCCCCTATGCAAAAGGCGCCATTCGGATAAGTCTTGCTGGTGGCGCCGATGTATTGAATGGTGTTGAAACGGCAGTATATTCAATGAACAATATTGCATAAATAACTAAATTCTCCATTCTCGTGCAGTGAGAGACATAGCTATGTAGGCCTGATCGTCGTTAAGGTACAACTAAATGTCGGGGAATGTATGAAGCATGGTGTAATTTAGCCATGCACCTTGGAGCTGAGAGTTAATACATGTATGTGGAATTGCATATGTCTATTTGTTATTCCATTTCGAAAATGTGCCAATACAATCGTGATTGATGGCGTGGATAGTATGAGAAGGGTTGGGAGACGTCCGTGGTGGTAGTGTGGCGGGTTGGTCGAGCAAGCATGTGGCCGTGACTTTAGTTAAAGGCGAGGCACATCCGCCTCTTTGCAGTGCTGTTAAACAGATATCAGTGGCTTTTTATAGGGTGAACGCTTGCCAGGTAAAAACCCCCACGTCCTGGAGCACTGTCGCTAAACGTCTGCTGGAACAGGATAGACTCGAACCACACGGTTGGTGTCACGGGAAAGTCAAATTTTCGTTGTCGATGGAGCGACCTGCCATTGCTGACAAGCCATAAGCGAGCGTTCAGACGCTTTGCAGGCGGGACCAAGGGTTAGGTAGTTATGGAGTGAATCAGGTATGTTGTGGTACTCATTTGTTTTGTAGGCCTTTTGGTAGACAGGTTCTGGCTGATCCAATCTTCTTGATAAGGACATCCAACTCAAACTGTCCAGTGATAGTAGGCCGGGATGGGAGTGAGTGTGTTGGAGATCTGATTTGATCCACTTTTGTCTTTGTAAGTTTATCCGGTCGCAGACAAACAGGCCAGATGGGATGCTTGGTAAGTTTCTGTTGAACAATTAGACCTCGGGGAAGAGACAAGTAAAGGAAAGGAGAGCAGCAGAGACTACCAAGGAAACCTGTGACAACATGTGATGTGAATGTAAAAGTCATATAGGTAAAAGTGATGCATGAAGAACTAAGAATCTATTTGGTATTTTGTGTTCTGTGACCAGCTATTAATTAAAAGCAGGAATGTGAGGATGACTAAAGACAAAGAGAAGACGGTGGCAAGCGAAAGAAAAAAGAAGATAAACTGAATAAACAAACCTGAAAATGTGGTGAATATCTAGGTACCAGTTGCCGTAAAATTACCTTTCAAGGTGGTTGGTGTCTATAGCAAGGCTATAAGAAAGACCGAGAAGCCATCGCCTCAAGTGGTTGGTGGTTTCCGCGGAGGTCTTCGTTATATAGAAAGTTGAAATTTAGCTTTTGAACTACAGAGGCAGGCACACTAATCCCATGTGCGTAAGCTAGCACCAAACGCAAAAACGAACCGGATGCGTTGTTACACTGCGTTCAGTCAAAAGCCTTTTTAAGGGAAATAATTAGCAAGTTACTCACAAGGTGTGGAGAATAGTTCACCGAAGCCCTTGGTAAGGGCTAGGAATTGCTGCTTGTTTTCTAGAAATTTATTTAAGCGACAATGTTTGTTCAGTGCCGTTGCCGTCGCATCTCGTAAGCGAGCGCAAAATGGAAAATCGTCATAACTGCTTCGGTTGTATTCTCTGTACTGAAGGACTTAAACCTGACAAACCAACTGGTTCCGATAATATGCACCCCGCTGCTGGCAAGCCAAATGCTTACAGTTTTAGCCCGATACATCCAGTTGGCCCCACGTGGAAGTTGATCGGCAAACGAGCCTGTTCCGCTAGTCAGCTATGATGTAGCTTGTACACATGCTAGGACGCAGCATAATCCGCAATTCCGACAGCCATTGGTCCCCTCCCACGCGGCTGGTCCTTAAGAAATCTGGCGACTGGCGCCAAAGCCGTGAATACCGCGCCCGCGATCAGCTAACCGCATCCGATAGGTTTACCTTCTAACATATGTAGGACTTCACTGCATAGCTTGCAGGTAAAGTGACCTTCAGCAAGTGTGCACTTGTTCGAGACAATCACCAAGCACCTGTCAAAGACAACGACGTATATAATGCAGCTGTCATTGCTCATTTGGCTTGTTCGAAATTTAAGCACATCTTTTGAATTGTACAAAGCCGCACAAGCATTTCCGCACTTCATCCACGACGTCATCCGTGGCCTAGACGTTGCCCATGCCTACCTCGACGACATAATATTGACAAGTGGGAGCATTTAGCTCAACTTCAATCACACTTCCAGTGTTTGATCCAACACGCCGTCCCCGTCCAGCAGCAAATTGTGAGCTTGACTTGGCTTCCATGGAATTCCTAGGCTACCTTGTTTCATCATCTGCTAACGAGATCCTAGCGGACAAGGTCTAAGCCATCAAAAACTTCGCTGCTCCGACTACATTCAGGCACCTCTGTCGCTTTTGTGGTTTAGTTAACTACCAACGGCATTTCAATCCGCGCTGCGCTCAGCTTACGCCGCATCTGCCTGACCTCCTCTGAGGGAATGAACGTTTTTGCATTCCAGGACATTGCACCGATAGCCTTTACCAAGCTCACTTATGCTATCTCCAACATAGTTCTACTCGCTCATTCCAAATCGACTACTCCCCTTTATATTACGATTGATGCAGCAGTTGTCGCGGTAGGAGCCCTCCTCCAACAAACTTGTGGCGGGCACCGGGAACCCCTTGGGTACTTTCCAAAACCCTTACGACTAGTGGAATCCAGCTACAACACGTTTGGCAAAAGTCCGCTTGTACTTTACCTAGCCATTCGTTACTTCCGACATGCGCGCGAAGGCCGCGCTTTCACGGTGCACACTGATCATAAGCCACTCCTCACTTGCAACGCTGCATCCCACAAATACTCACCCTGCAAATAAGCCACCTAGACATCGTCAAGTAGTTCACGACAGATATTCCTCCTGTCTTGGGTGTAAATAACCCCGTCGCCGACGCTCACTCAAGCGTCAACCTCACCCTCAGTCTGCCTGCCGCCAAGCTGGCCGACATGGCATCGGCTCATACTAAAGATAAAACCATACAACGCACTCTGCGGTCCAATTCGCTGTGTGTGTAAGCATTTCCTCCCCAAACCACGGAAAGAACCAGGCACTGAAAACTGCAGCAGTTTGTCATAGACTCCAAATTCCTTTCTCCTTCAGACTACAGTCTTCGACGCACTCCACCCACTATTACATCAAGGTGTCCGTGCACTTTGAAACTGGTCATCGGACGTTTCGTTTGGTCAAGCGTAAAGAAATATGTTCGTGTCCGGGCTCGTGCCTGCATTCAATGCAAGCGCTTCAAAATACATCGTCACACCCTCAGTCCCTTAGACTTAGTTCCCACCCCGGACACTCCGTTCTCGCATGTACACTTAGACCTAGCAGGTCACCTGCTTCCTGCACGCGGTTTCGTACACATGCTTACAGGTGTCTACCGCTTCACCAGCTGGTCGGTAGCCACACCCATTACGGACTGCACGGTTGAGACTGTTATTCGGACCTTCTTGGATCAGTGGGTTTCGTACTACGGATGCCTATCCACCATTACAACTGAGCGGGGAACGACTTTCTGGTCCTCACAATTCGATAAGGTACCGCAACAGTTAGGCTGCCGCCGCATTCATAAAACAGCGTAACACTCAGTAGCTAACTGTTTAATCGAGTGCTTCCATGGACAGATCAAAGTGTCGCTCTGCGCCTCCTCTGACTCTATCTGGAACGAAAAGGTATCGCTCGTACTCTTAGGCATTCGCAGCAGCATAAAAGCTGATTTACAATATGCACTGGCACAGCTGGTGTATGCAAAAAGCTAAAGTTGCTAGGAGAATTCTCTTTGCCTACCGCATTCTCGGGTGTAAGACCGCCTAAATTTCCGTCCTAACCATCTCAACGCATGCGTTTACCGCGCTAAAACCATACCCGCTACAAGACCAGAGGGGCAAATGTACAGCAAACTCACTAACAGCACACACGTCTTCCTCCGCAATGAATCAGTGCGGCGGTCTCTCCAGCCTCCCTGTACTGGCGCTTACAGAGACTTGCAAAGGAACCAGAAACACTTCATTTAAGACAAGCGTGGTCACCGAAAGCAGCATCCATCGACTGCTTCAACGTGGATTTTTGAAGAGCTACGTGCAATCCTGCGTTCTCCCATCACACATGCACGCACAACCGCGGAGACTTTCCGCCTGAAACCGGCGAACTTCGCTACACACCACCTCTTGAAGCCACGCGTTCAAGCTCACGCTACAATTCGCACCCATCCTCACCGCCCGTTTACTTCAACTGACAACTCCATCGAAGGCTTATATCATTCAGACTTCGTGGGGTGTCCCGTCGTAGTGCACCTGCTAACCCACTTGTTCGGTATTTAGCAGTGTTGGACATTTACGTGAGTTTACTATAAATGTCTAGTTATTATACTGACGGCACTTTATTTTAAACAAGCGAATTTTGTGAGTTCCGTTCTACGCAGTGCCACTATGCTATCAGTTCGCCTCCTGCTGCTGTAGCTTGCCCCATACACGTTAGTTTCAGTTGCCTTCAGCTTCTATCCTGCCCCTATTTAATAAATAAATAACCAAATAATCCAATAGGTATATTTTCACACTGGATAGATGCTGCGCCCGTAAGGGGTCCGATCAATATTTAAATTAATGCTACGCTCTTGCATGGGAGGGAGAACATCGAGAGCACATGTTCATTGTTTGCAGTTACGAATACATAGGATTTGTTAGGTGTACAGCTGAAGGGGTTGTACTCGCCCACTGAGGCTCTATTGGCTCTTGCAGGTGATCTGTGAGCTCCTTGCTTTTGTTGTTGCGAAAGTTGAGCAAAGCGGTAGTTTTGTACGTTTTCTTGGGAAACGGGATCCAATACTCCAAAACTTCGTTATAAATTTCTTGACAATTTCGGCCCGCCCAATCGTCACATTGAGTGGTGCGCACATAGAAAGAAATAAGAGATGCGGAATTATTAGAAACATGGGTAGGTTATAAAACTGTTTCTTTAAATGCAAATAAAAATAAATCGTTCTTTTAAGGACATAATAAAGCAGTGGACTTAACTAATAAAGTACAAATTGACAAGAAATATAACCAAACACGCGCTAAATTTGATCGGTTGACGGAAGGTATGGTGTTAGTACACCGCGGCTAAGTAAGTAATATGAATCGCGGCTCAGTCCCAGCCTAAGTCTGTGCATACCGTTTAGTAGATGATAGCTGTGAAAACACCGATCCATTCTGCTAAGTCGCATATCCAAAAGCAAATGCGCGCAAAGCTCACACTTAGCATGAAAGCTGGAGTGGGTCAAACAACATACCTTAGTTACAGCGCGTGTCATCCTAGCCCGCACTATCCTCATGCCTAAGAAGTCCCGTGGCTTATTTCTGCCAGTTGAATTATGCAACCGTCGAGGAACTGGGTTCGCCACGCTTCAGGAACCAGCGGTCCTATCTAGTTACGAACGAGTTGTGCAGGACGTCTGGTGCTGTTGTTTCTTTTGCCACGACGTAGCGTCAAGCTTAAGGTACGTAAGCATGCTGGTGGCTCTGGGGGTTTGCAGTATGCGCTTACGCCAACTGCTCGGCTCGCAAAAGACTCAACTGTAACCATTTTGTGCTCCAATGCGAGTAGAGTTCCACAGTATGACCCGCGGCAGTGTCCGATGGTAGACGCAGCTTGAGCAAATTATCATAAGGTGCGTTTGAATTCTCCTTGGGTAAACAAATGTCTGTTAAACCAGTAGGCAATCCAATATGGCTGCATAACAAGTATTGTAGCGTTTCGTTTTTTGGTAATGACCGTTACCTTATCACCGATGTAAGGTTAGTGTACTCAACCTTTCCTTTACTTGCAGGCGATACGCAATAATCTGCTTATTTGAATGCCGCACCACTGACACACTTCTCTCATGAATAAATAAATGTGAAAGGTACATTCTAAAAAACGCGAGACTCGCCATGGAAGGCATGAATACGGTAGAGCTATGCGTACGCTCCGTCAATGGATAGAAAGGTTACAGCTTTACCAATGACGGTGAAGGTCTGTTGCATGGACATATATTTGAGAGTGTGCATGTGGGATATTTGTATTTTTGATAGGCGGCTGTATAGGGGATGTGTTCTATCGGCTCTTCAATGTTCGTTAGAGCCAAAGAGAATCTTCCGTGCAATGGATTATTTCTGCAGCTTTGGTGTGTTCGTCTGTAAAGGTGGCCAGAAGTGACGTTATTTAGCAGTCAATCAATTCCGCCACGTTGCGACATTTTTAGCAGACGCTAGTGGCTTTTTCTCTAGGAGTGCTTGCCAAGTGGAAGCGAACCAGCTCTTAGACTCCGTTGACGACTTTCGCTTCCTTGTCTGTGTGTTGTTGATACAGTGCCCCTACCTTGACACTTAACTGCCGCGGGAAGTTAGTGTTAAACTCCATGTGTCTGCGTTTCGAAGAATTAAGGTCTCCCAGCATTTAGGAAAGTGTTCCGGCTGGCTAACCAAACGACGTCCACGTAGTAATAGCTGCGTGCTTCGGGATAATACCGCTCCAGATAATAGATCGACGGCGGAGTTCCAGGACGCGGTAGGTTTTCGCGTGACCAGCATTCATCCTATAAATGCCACCTATCTTTTCTTAACAACGCTGTGACGTGGCGGATATGAATCGCCACCAAATAAGGTCATTTCCACTTGCCCTACCAAAGGGCTCTACCTATTTTGCGAACGTCAACAACTTCACAGGTTTTATCTGATCTATGCCTATATTAGCGAATTCGCCGAACAAACTCACATATCCACAGTAGTAGTAACTATTTGGCTCAACTTACTGACTTGCAACTGAAGCGACATGCATACTACATGTACCTACGCACAAATATTTCATGTGCACAGGTAAACTTGCAACCTTTCGGTACCAGTGCTGACGTTACGCTTTTGTAGTACCCTGATAATGCCTTTCAATGCGTGTCTCGCCCCGTCGAGCATTTGTTATTTATTTGCTTATTTATTTATCACAGTAACCTACCAATGGCCTCTAGCAGTCACCACTATTTGAGCAATGATGTCAAGGCTTACGAGGTGGGTTATAACCCAGGCGCCTTTGGCTACGCTGGACCGCGTCGAATGGTTGTGTGGCCGTTCATAATTCTTGCAAAGTCGCTGCACGACTGCCAATATATAAGCATGACGTGTCGTAGATAGGAACACCAGTGCCAACATCGAAGCGCACCTACTTTTTGTTATACCCAGTGTGTCCTAATAGTCGGTAAATCCATCGCGTGTTTATTCGAGTTGCTGCTGTGGGCATGATAAGTCGCGTTGATATGTTTGTCAGTTATAAAAATGCACCATGCCATCCGTTACGCACAAGCATGACCACTGGGTCCAGCTGCAACTAAGTTACCGACCGTATGCGACCGGTTATTTGTGCGTTGGTACTTCATTACCGCGTGGGCGCGAATGTACAATGGCCACAGCTCGGTATCCTTGGACTGTCCCTGGGTCGTTCCTCCTCTTCCGGTGAGTCGAAGATAACATCAGAAACGTAAGCGCCTGTGCATGAGGTATGAGGTTCATGGTCCATGCACAGTCTAATTGACAAAGCAGCAGCTTTTGCGTGTGTCGGACCACTTTAATTTTACGACCCAAAATGACACACTTGTACTCCCTCCGGCCATAGACTGCGTTGCCCGTGGGATTTCCAAAAATTAAAAAACCAGGTTGGCTTTTAATATTCCTTTGTACTGCGAACTTGAATCGAAAGAAGTAGTGCTATAATCGCTTGGTGTAAAAACAACAAGGCACGCACCTTTTTCTGTGTCGCGCACTTGTTACTGCTCCGTCGCAATAATCTTTGACTCAAATATGCGCTCACTGACTGAGTACCGTCTGCTGTGCACTTGCATAATATATCCTCGATAACACTGACCCCGGTTTTAGTATTGGTAATGAGGGGCCGGGTAGACGATGTGTGTCTGGAACTTCACAACCTCTGCTTCGCACAACGCCATTCCAAGGTCCTCAAACCGTCGGCTGCACTACTTTATATGTAAAAGATATTCAGGCATTCAACCATCTCTCTAGGGAGGGGTGTTTGTTGCAAATCCTGGCAAAATGCCAATGAAAGGAAGCAAGGGAACAAAAGTTACGCAATTCATCATTACTTGTGTATTGTGATCATATGAAGTCCTCGACGACCGTTGGGTAAGTGCGTGCCCCGTCTTCGGAGAAGGTATGATCTAAGTAGGTCGTCTGATACTTCAGAAGCTACCTTATTGGGTCTCTGTTGCAGCTAAATTTGAGTTACGCTGCAGTGCATATATGTGAGGGATTTTCTGTGCTTTTTCACCAATTCACTGTGCCCTGTGATATCGTCAAGTTATACGAACGCATGCTTTAACATTGGCATTTGCTGAAACGGAGCAGGCGCGTTTGTCTAGTTTAACAGTGATGAACAATGATATATTCCATGCAAAAATCGCTCTCTTTACAAGTCCCGTAGGATGGTTGAAGAGAAAGCAAACATAAGTTTAAATCGTCAAGTTAAGCGACCAGCGATATTGATAACCTTTAGTTAAATATTTTGGAAGGCGTACTGAATTGCGACTGTAGGGTAATATGGGGAAGTAATATATAAAAGGTATGTTTTAAGAACACAAGAACGACAACGCTTACACGTGCGCCGCTCCCTTGGACTGATGTAATTGATGGATGCAGTTGTAGTATGTCCAAAGGATAATCCAAAGCAGCAGCGTGTGGGGTAAAGCACAAAAGCTGAGAATGAGCACCGTTTGCTCGCGTTTGGCTGAGGTAGACATCATTGATTATGTAGCGCAATGTAAGTGGATAAGCGAATCATCCAGACGTCTTTTGGATACGTTTAGCGTGGGGGAAAATACCACGTAGGTTGGAAGAGCGTTCCGGTGTTGGCACTCACGAAGGGAAGAGAAATTTCGGCGGCATTCCAACCGGCTGTATTGCGTGGTCAACTTTATTTGATGTTCTCTTTGTGTAGTATGGCGAATTAGCTTTATTAGGGACGGCAAGCAAGGTTTGGATTCCATAGGGTCTCATAAGGCACCAGCAAGTCGGCACGAGGGCGTCGATAATGTGCACTGTAGACCCCGAGGGGTTTCAGCCACAAGCGGTAAGGGAGATGAAGTAGGCCCTGTACGTTCTTGCTTGCCCTTCGATTTGACAGTTCAAGAGTGGTAAGGTCTTGATTTTGCCATGACTGCCAGGCGTGGATGGCGTAATCAGAATGAGGACGAAGGTATGCGTTGAGCATCTGAGTAAAGCTGGAAGGATCAGGGCACCCCAATACCTGCCGCAAAAGGACAAGTTATTGTTTAAATTTGTTGGAGGCTATCTCGGCCTGACGGGAAGAGCACAGACCTTCCTGCACTATCATGTTTAGATCGCATTCCGTTTTATTGTGTTGCAAATCTGATTCCACTAGTCTCTATTCGCAAGTGGCTTTTGGCGTATGCTCAACACCTGGCACTTTGTAGCGTTGTACCGTAGCATACACTGAGTCGACCATTCGTAAACCCTGTCAAGATCATCCTGAAGCGCTGCATATCCGGCGGTTGTTCTAATGGCTCACCATAACTTGTGATCATCAGTAAAGAGTAAGGAGTAGGAGGTGACTACTGTCACGAAATCTTTTAGGTAAATCAGGAATAGTCGTGGACCAAGTACTTAGCCCTGGAGCACTCCGCACTTAACGCCGATTGAGTCAGAGATAACGCCTCAAACCCTTACATTCAGATGTGGTTGAAGCAAAAAGTTACCTATCCAACCGAGGACTGGGTCACCGCTTCCACAACACAGCAGCTTCTGAGGGAGAATGCGGTGGTTCAACGTTCAAAGAACGTTGAGAAGTGCAGATACACTGCATCAACACCTACGCCGCTGTCGGCGGTCTCAGTCCAACTGGATGTAGCAGGTAGCAAGTTTGAAGTGAAAGGTCGGTGCTTTCCAAATCCAAGTTGTTTTCGTGCTTGGCTGGTGCGTTTTCCCAAGTAGTTTATAAGCACTCTGGCAACAATCGTTTCCATGATTTTGGAGAGCACCGAAAGTAGTGTTATTGGGCGCTAGTTGGCCGGATCTGTACGAATTCCCCCTTATGAGGTGAGTGACGATATCTTGCTACCGCAATGTTGGCACTCGCATCCCAGCGATGCATTGTTAGAAGAACTTACAGTCGGTCCGCCAGGTTTACTGCACCCAAGTGCAACGCCTTTGAATGAATATTATCAACGCTGGGTGAGGTATGCCCTGCAGGTCAATTAGCCTTGTTATAACAAACGCAGTCGTAAACGTGATGTAACTAAGTCCCGGTGGTGGTACAACGTTCGGGTACAGTGTATGCGGCGTTGTCGTGCTCTGGATGTTCGGGGCGAATTGTTGACCTAGAGCGTTGGCCGCTTAGTTTGCGGTTCGCGCGAGTCTACATGACATGTGTAAGGCACGAGTGCCTCGCTGCAGTTTGCGGAGCTTGTTAACGTGTCTGTACGGGAGCTTGGGTTTTGAAAGGAAGTTCTCAGCTAGATTCTTTTGGTGCTGTATTTTCTCTTTGCGCACCAGGTTCACGCAGTGATTCCTTTGGATAGCGCAGGCTTCCCATGTTTCAGGATTCGGGGACTCCTTGTATCTTCCCCAACGTAAATTCCTCGTGATGATACACTTCCTTGTCCCGCTGCGTATGAATGATTTTACTGTCTTCGCTCGCAAAGGCCTTTCGTTAGAAGCACTAGTTACTACCGTGATGACTTTGTGAGCAACTTTAGACCAGGCGACATCAGGGATCGTTCTGCTAGAAACGCCCAGTTTGTAGCATTTGTAATTTTGATTAGAGCGCCGTAATCCGCAACGAGCTAACATTCCACTGTGTTTTCTGATGAATAATCTGCATAACAGATGTAATTGACCGTGAGTGTTGCATTAACGTTACAGATCACCGGACCCTCTCTCTATACCGTTGCGCTCAGGCTATTTGTTGGTGAATACTAGATCCAAGACAGCCAGCTTTTCCCCGTCCTGAATCTTGTGGAGAATGTAAAGTGTAGAGTGGTAGTACACTATTTGTCTCCTGTCCTTCCATTTGCAGTGTTCGTTGATACAGGCTAAGGTTTCTACGGTATAAATATTGCAGTCACCAACCCGGAGAATGTGGCTATACGACTGCGAGAGGATGGTCTTCATTGTGGAGGCTAGGCGGTTGTCCACTTCCAAACTAGTCGACGGATTGGGATACACGACACCCAACAAACATGCGTCCCCACGGCTTAAGTGAAGAGGGCACCAAAGTGCATGGACAATCTGAACCTCTGGATTATCAATGAGATCAAGATGTAGTTTGCTGAGATAATAAAGTAGTACTCCACCTCCTCTACTTGGTCGATCTTTGCGTAGAGTAGACGTTCCAGGTAGTGCGATTTCTTGCATTAGTGATCGCCTCACTCAACCAGGTTGCGCTTATCCTAGTGAGGTCCCTTGGAATAGAGGCCTAACGCAGACGAAGCTCCGGAAGTTTGCTTAAGAGACCTTATGCGTCGGCATTAAAACGGGGGTGTGGTTCATACGTTAGAAGATTGTTTGTGGATGTAGACAACAGGTTTGATGCTTGGCCGACCCTCGGGAAGTCGGATGCTACTGGTTACTTTTAATCGTCTTAGGCTCGCGAGGATGACTTAAAACGTCTCTCCGCATTATGCCGTCGGGCTGATGAGGGTCCTGATGGTCACTCACCACCTGCGGTGTCCCACCGGATGTTATGACGGCAGTCAGATCAGTTTCTGTGGCGGACTCATCAAAGATCGTGTTCCTTCTGAGTCTGTTCTCTCCAGTGAGTAACCAGTGACGCCTGGTCGTAAACCAGCTGCTTTTGGCCGAACTTCTGTTGGCAGCATGTTTGGGAAGTTACCCCAGTTAGCTAGAACTGTCAGTAAATTTAGTTGGGGTGGTGAGACCAAATTCAACAACCTAGCACCATACCCTTTTTGTAATTTGGTGACCAGGAACTCCACGTCATGGAGGTAGCAATGGCATTTTATAACGACGTCGCTTCACAAACGTATCGCCATTGCTCCAGGTCATGTGCCTGAGCTTCTTCAGGAGATAAACATTGAGCCTCAGTGCGCCATGAGTAATGACAGTATTCAGCTTGCTTTTTCTACTTCCCTGATGATCGTTTATACTCTTTGAACGTTCTTTCCACGGAATATCCCGTAAGCTAATGCTCCGTACGACTATCCGTTGTTTCAATTCGCAGCGTGCAGATGGATTCCGTTCCATCCGCGGAATGTATTGCTACACGAAATATTTGAGGCTCACCATAGTTTAAGGAGTTCGGGTGTCGTGCGAGGCGTCTCAGCGTAGTGAGTTCAGCGCGCATGCAGACGGCGTTACAGAAGGCATCCCACTGACTACGCTCGTCCATCAGTTTCCCATTATTGGGTTGGGTTGGAACTCAGGAACGTTAGTGCACACAAGACAAGGCATTATGATTCCGCCTTTTGGTTCGCGACTTAAGAGCATTAGGTTCATATGTTTTTTGTAGGTTTGTGAATAGCATTGGCGATAGCGATCCATGTTGAGATGAGGTTTTGGCCTCTCCGGTAATTCGGGTCACAGATGACTTGGACGGCCTTCTCTTAGAAGCAGCCGCTGCGTAGGATGCCAGTTATTCATTACCGTGAGCTTTCTGGAGTTTGTGTTTACAGTATGACAGCTGAATTACTAGTTGTCACACCCTTGAAGAACGCAGAAGCAAGTTGGTTGTAAACGGCTTTTTCCACTAAGTGGATTCATGTGGCCAGGAGCCGTTGGAGACTGAGAAGCTATGGTGAGTTTGGGACGCCTATACCCTCTTCTTCTGCCTAAATGGAGTTTTCAGCTGTTCGCCCAAATGTAAGTATAGCACTGGTTACTTTCACAGATGCGTTGCTAACGTTCATCAGTTGCTCAACGTTATCCGCCTGGAATTTAGACGGGCCGGATGAATTGATAAACGCGTAGTTTCACCTATGGTCCGTCTGGTGCCCAACCTGCCGATGATCAGATGCTAGGCCGAAAGTGGCAGATCAAGGACATCCAGAACGCGCATCCTTTTTGTCATCCAGTCTTGGCAGCGGGAATGAATCTTTTCGTATAAGGTTGTCTAGCTTGCGATTATGGTCACAGAGTCACAGTACGTTACCCTTCTTTTTGACCGAAAAAGTTGGGGTGGACCATAGTGATTTGGACGGACTATGAATGTTGGGTTCAAGCAAAGCTCCTATGCTGAATGCAATTTCCCCCTGAAACTGAGAAGGTACACGCCGCGGCCGTTACCAGATCGGTTAGACTTTGCTTGTCTTAGTGCCGCGCCATATAAATTTACATCACCCTGCCTCGTCGTCAGTGCAGGTAACTGCGTGTTGGCATTTGAGTAAGGTATCCTTCCATCTCTTGCTGGTCAATGTTCGTAATTCTACAGCATAGCTACGAATTGGTTGCTGTACCGTGACTACTATGGTACTGGAGATAGCATGGCCGTTTGACGAGAGAAACGGCAGTATAAGATCATCAAGCTTTAGGGTTTTGTTGTCCAAAGCAATGTTATCCGTAAACAAAGCAAGGAAGTCCATTCTCAGCATAATGCATACAAGAGGACGCCTACCAATAATTCGATGGGCATTGGACATCTCTTCCAGTTGGCTCGTCGTCGTAGTCCAACCCAGGGATTTGATGTCATTTGATTAACATTCCTGTCTTGGAATGCTGTGTCGCAGCCCGGAGCTAAAAACCTAATCCAAGAGGAGCAATGTAGAATGACGACGTGAATAAATTGCTTATTTCCGTGCCTCCAAGGCAAAAACTGTGTTGTGGTTGCAATCGAAATTATGCATTGCCTCTCGAACTGATGGATTGCAAACGACGATTTTTGCCAAAGATCGTGAAACTACGCAATTAAATTTGGGCGACAGCCTGCGTTTCTCCACACCGACAAGAGGGTTAAGGATTTTTCCAGTTCAACTTATGGCCTGCATGGAGAAGCGTGTGCTAGAAGGAACACGACGAACTTCTGAGGGTTTGCTGAAGTCCCTTGTTGACAGGCGTAACAGGAACAAGGCAACGTAGCCGACGACATTTTAACCATATAAAGTGTTTGTAAACGAACTAGGCGTTTTTCAGTAGAGCATACCAAGGCATCCGGCAAGCTATCACTTTACAAGCGGCTTCGGCTCCCAGCAAATCTACTATCTATTACCGGTGGTCAACTTGTGGGTTGCACGCCGGTAGGTTCGGTTCGGAGCTTCCCAAACATCAACGACGTTGTCGGGCTTAACTACAGCCGTTTTCTGCCCTACGATAAAGTTCGCATATTGGAGGGATCACCTAATTTGCTAAATCGTTCGATTTTGTGACTCCAAGTTCCTTAGTAAGACACAAAACAAATAAAAAGCTAAACAATGAAAGTATATTTCCAGGCTTCATAGAATTGTGCCTGCAATGGCTCACATCAATATATACACAAATCCCATGCCCTTGCATGAAGAGTGAGAACAGTGAGAGTATAAATTCCTTGTTCGCAATTACGAATGCAAGCGCATTTTACGTGTCCAGTTGAATCAGTCGTACGCGCCCACCTTGAACTTCATCTGGTTTCTTCATGCGATCTTGTGCTTACTATTTTATAAGTAGAGAAAGTTTGCGTAGAGGCACAGTTGTGCGTTTTCTATGGAATCAGAATCCAGTTCACCACGAAGTTCAAACTAAATTTTGTGGACTATTTTGGCAAGCCAATTCGTCACATTTAATGGTGCACACATAGAAAGAAATAAGAGCGGCAGAATAATAAAAAACAAGAG
>OX104061.1:1851406-1871389 GCA_944474145.2 Dicrocoelium dendriticum | reverse complement strand
CGGAGCACTCCTGGATCAACGACCCGTTCAAGAAGGAACACCTACGGGATTCATCCTACCGTTCCAGTCCCAATTGAGCTTGAACTTGAACAATGAGAGCCAAGGCTTCGGGTTTCCATTGTGCGATCTAAATGACGATACTGTCCAGGTTGCCTGGGCTAAATTTAAGTCCTACCTTGCAGAGGTCTCTGCTCTCTTCATCCCAGAAACAAGGAGACAGGAGGCACGAGCCCAGCCGCGCTGGATAGATCCCACTGGCAGGCATCTGCACACGAAGAGGTCTAATGAAAATAATAATGTGTCAGCTGTACGCCGTAACAGTGCTTCGCTGCCGCGCAACCACCAGCAGTCACGCACGGGCTGAGTATACCGCGAGGACGCCCACCCCTACGAGGATTCGAACCGGTGACCTTATGGTCTAGATGTTGGCGGACTTACCGAGATACTCCGTCCACCTGTACTTAGGTACCGTAAGGCTAGAAATAGGTCTAAGCAACACCTAAAGGATGCTCGGCTCAATTTCGAGAAAGGGTTAACGGACGAAGCTGCAGAGGATCCAAAAATATTCGCTTGTGTCAAAAGGCGCTGCAGTTTGAACGTGTCAATTCCAGTATTGATGCGTGATGACGGTACTCATGCGCATACGGACTATGACAAGGCCTGCGTACTCTGTGGGCAGTATGCGGCAGCGTTTATAATGTAGGCCTCTTTGACAGGCGTTGAGCTGGGTTGCAGGATCCCAGAGTGTTACAATCTTCTCACTAGACGCAAGTCCAAAAATAACAATCCAACCGAAGGAAAATGAAGAACGCCAATGACCTTGCCAAAATAACATGTGATTCGGCGAACACTGTACAATGACTGCGGGCTTTGGCTGTATTTATATGTCCCTACTGACCTTCGACTTCTGGAATTGGATGGTCAACTGCCGTGGTTAGTGGTTCCCCATATCTTTTGCCGAGTGGTCAGGTGGATTTTGATAACGTGCAGAAACAGAACATTCCGGAACGCTCGAAATCGATGCGATAATGGTTAATAATCGATTAATCGCTAAAATAGTGGATTTCCAAGGCAATTCTTTCTCCCGTACACCTCCCCTCATGAGATATCGTTCGAGGTATAAGGCGAAAGCCTAGGATTAACTTGCAGTCTTCGGGACGGTGTTCTCTGCCTGTCGGTCCCCCTCTTTGGCAGAAGCGCCCGAGAACTACGCTCCGATGTTCTTGTTCTGGATTCTTTGCTCGACTGTGTGCAGTCTTCCACTGTTACCTTCGGCAGTTTGAAGCTTTACACCAGTAAATCGAACGGGAGGTCAGTAGGTCTTGGTTGTTCTGGTTAGCAGGATTTGGACCGTAACTGGTTTGCCTACCGTGGCCAAATCTGTGTGCCCACCATCACGTCCTACATCACGTTTCTGCGCTTGCTTTTGACCATCCCTGACGTCCATTTTGCATGGCCTTCCCGGTAGTCACGTACTAGCACCTTCTGTCCAGGCGTAAAATATCGCTTCATTGCTCAATGCCGTCGGTTAAAAGCCTGTTCCATCCTGCTGTTTCTTTCACCAATAGAGGACTCCGATGCCGGTCGGATGGCGTCGAAAGGCATTCGGAGCTTCCGGTTCATCATGGCCTGTGCTGGAGAGGCTCCGTCTGGCGCTTGTGGATTCGGTGTTGATCGGTATAGGAAAAGGAACCAGTCAACCACCTCCTCTATACTTCCCTCCTCTTTTGATTTGTGGAGAGCTCGCTTGAATGTATCGACAAACCTTTCTGCTTGGCCATTCGACTGTGGGTGAAACGGCGGCGAGCGGACGTGCTGTACGGCGCATTGCTTGCAAAACCCGTAAACGTGGCTGAAGTAAATGGTGAGCAATTGTCAGTGACAATTGTCTCAGGACAGCCGAGTCTGCTAAAGGTTTGACGCAGTTTCGATATGGTGGCATTGGTGGTTGTGTTCTCCATAACAAATACTTCAGGCCACTTGCTGTATGAGTCGACTATAATAAGGAAACTTCTGCAGTTGATTGGTCCCGCAAAGTCGACATGGATGCGGCACCATGGCTTAGTAACTCTTGGCCATGAATAGAGTACCGATTATTGTGGCGCTTTCAGGACATTGACACACCTTTGGCAGCGTTTAGCTATTTCTTCTAGCTCTTTGTCCATGAGAGGCCAGTATACATAACCGCGCCTTCACCCGATTGATTCCAGGATGCCCGGCGTGCAACTGCCGAATAAGACGCTCCTGAAGTGCCTTGGGGATGACCACCCTTTCCGCAAATAGTATGCAGTCGTTTACAATAGAAAGCGAGTTTCTCCTCTGGAAGTACTGTTGCAACTCGGCAGATGAACATGAACGTGGCCGTTGTTTTGTGAAATTGTGTAACCTTGTGTATTGGGTCCCGAAGCTTTTCGGTTCGTACGGCTTCTGCGGTAACTGGTAGGCCGTGCAGTGCGTCAGTTACCAGAAAGTTGACGTCAGGCTCGATCTCGAGCACGACCGAGGCAATGATTGTCCTCGTGTTCTTGCTGTCGGGCATCATTTAGACGTGACAGTGCATCCGCTTGGCCAATTTAAACTGTCGACTGGTATTGCATCTTGAAGTCATACCCCATTAAGGTAAGAGCCCAACGTTGTAGCCGGTAGGCTGTGTAGGCCGGAATGCCTTTTTTTGAACCAAAGAAAGCCAGCAAGGGCTTGTGATCTTTCAGCAGCTTGAAGCGGCGGCCGTATAGCATTTTGTGGAATTTCTTGACCGCGTACACTATGGCCAATGCTTCTTTTTCATTCTGGCTGTGGTTCTTCTCGGCCTTCGTAAGCGTTCTGGCGGCATGGGCGATTGCCTTCTGAGATCCATCGGCGTAGGTGTGTGATATCACCGCACCAATCCCATGGCTTGATGCATCTGTGGCCAAGACAATCTCTTTGGAGGGGTCAAAATGAGTCAAAAGCAAGTCTGAGGACAGCAGTGACTTGACACGTTCGAAGGCATTCTGGCATTCTGATGTCCTGTTCCATGTTTGGCTATCCGCTTGTTTAACGGGGCACGCAAGCGGTGCCTCTCAGGCAAGAATGCGCTGTAGTGGCTGATGTACCCACAAAAGGAACGCAAAGACTGTAGACCTGTTGGTGGAGGCGTGTTTCTAATGGCTTCTATGTTTTCTGGGTCTGGTCGACGTCTATCCTTTTCCAGGATAAAACTGAGTTGTTTGATGCTCGGCGTGCAAAATGTGCAGTTATCCTCACGGATCCGGAAACCGTACGACTGTATGCAACCAAGCACTTCATCCAGTCGGTTAATCAGTTCTTCCGGTGTTCGGCCCATCACTATGATATCATCCAGATATGCAGCGGTTCCAGAAACGCCCGCTAGCATGGTGTCCATCAACTGTTAGAAGATGGCTGGCGCTGTTTTCACACCAAATGGCAAGCGGTTATATTGGAATAGCCCGCGATGAGTGTTGATCGTTAACAGCTCCCTCGAGACATCGTCAACATCAACTTGCAGATAAGCATCAGATAGATCAAGCTTAGCAAAGTACTTACCACCATTCAACTTTTCGAAGATATCCTCCGGTGCTGGTAATGGGTACTGGTGGTCGTCCAGCGTGGCGTTGAGGCCAGTTGAGAAGTCAGCGCAGCTGCAAACCTTGTCATTTGCTTTCTGCACTGTGACAATAGGTGCGGCCCATGATGAGTAGTTGACGGCTGTGATGACTCCAGCACGTTCCAGTTGATCGTGCTCTTGCTCAACGGTTGACGTTGCTGCATATGGTACCGGTCTCTTGGCCTTGAACATTGGTTTAGCACCTGGTCGCAAGTTCAGTGTCGCTTTGAATTTTGTACAATGGCCCAAGCCGTCCTGAAAGACAGATGTAAATTTGCGCTTCAGGGTACGTGTCATATCTTCGATGGACTTTGGTGATGGTGCTGGACGTGCTCGAACTCGATTGCAGACCTGATACAATAAAACAACCAGGAGATTCAACTGTTCAATCCAGTCGAGGCCAAGAAGATTCAAATTCGGCCGGTCTGAAATGTAGCATGTCCCCGAATCTTCCGCACCTTTGAAAGCAATCTTGCAAGTAAGTTCGCCCAGTAAGTTTAACACACCGGCGGATGCATTATGTGCAACTTTCTGAGACTCGACCATCTTCGGCCTCTTTATGTGATTCCATGTGCTCTTGGAAATAATCGTGATGTCCGAGGCCGTGTCAAATTGCAGGTTCGTTGGAATCCCATTGATAAACACCTTGATAAATCGTCGCCTCTGTATACGCTGGCCTTGGAATGCGGCAACTATGGACAGAGACGCAACGCCGTCCCTTCTAGAATTACCCTTTCGATAAGACTTCACTTTCATCGACCGGACTTGACTACAGCATTCCTCTTTATACCCACGCTTATGATACGTTTGCCAAATATGATGTTTGAAGGGACAAAAGCGAGCGAAATGCCATTCGCCGCAAGAACGGCATGCTGTGGGCGGTTACTTCTTAGGCCTCTTGAAGGGTTTGCTTGCGTTGGCGGTCCTAGACCTTTTCACGAATTGCACGGTATCTGCTGGTTCGTGACCATTCAGTTCAGTTCAGCTGAGGACTGGAACAATAGGAGAATCCTGTGAGTGTTCCATCTTGAGTGGATCGTTGAGCCAGGAATTGATGAAGTGCACAGTTGTTGATGAATCTAAAACGGAAACAACCGTATCGCACGCTGGACAACCAGTAAATGCCCACGTTTAATGCCCTAGCGGTCCCTGCTGTGGCAGTCACGTGAAGTAAGCAAAGGATAGGAAGAGAAATCAAAGGTACAGAATAAGGAAGAACACTTTAAATAAGAAAATAATACCAATACGTGAAGAAAAGTAGAGAAAAGAGCATCGAAGTAGAAGATGCGAGTTACCCATGAAAATGAAAATGTTTCGTGTTGCCACCCAAGAGCGTCAAGTTGCCGCTTAAACCCCTTAACCGTAAATTCCCTGATAACACTTTCCGGAAGCATGTTCCAGGGGTTGATGACTCTGCGTGACAGCCGGGTTCCCGCCCTAATCTGATCGGAGCGTGGTTTGTCCAGCTTCAATGAATGACCGCGTAGAACAGAAAATCTAGCGGGACTAAATAGCCCAGGACCAACCTTACCAGTTAGGATACGGTAGGTTAGGATTAGGTCTCCTCTAAGCTTTCGGTAGTGCATTGAATGCATTCCCAAATTAAGTAGACGCTCGGGGTATGTCCGTCTTCGTAATCCCTCGACTAACTTAGTACCCACTCGTAAAACCCTCTCTAGCTCCATTTTGTCCCTGACGAGGCAGGGCGGACAAGCCTGGACGCAGTATTCCAGATGAGGCCGAACAAAAGCCGAGATCAGTCTCGTAAAGGTGCCGCTAGTCAAGACCCCGAAAGCACGTCGTATTAACCACAACATGCGGAAACCCCTGCTTGCGGCCTTCTTACAGTTGTTGCCGGAGTGTAAAGCCGAAGAGTGTATGACGCCTAGGTCAATCTGGCCAGATACGCGGAGGAGTTCGACTCCACCGACCAAATACTTCGTAGGAGGACAACCTCCTCCAATTCGAAGAACGGAGCACTTTGCTTGATTTATGGGCAGTAACCACAAAGTAGACCAGTCCCAAGGCTTATCTAATGCTCGCTGAATAGCTTCGAAACCCGCAGGAACATCGACAATGTTCCACAGCTACAGGTCATCAGCAAATAGCAGCGATGGTACCTCAAGCTCCGGGGGTAGGTCATTCACATGGAGAAGAGCAGCGATCCAAGGATCGAGCCCTGCGGCACGCCACTGAGAACAGACTGCCTAAACGATAGGCCCCGGCCTACCCGTACCCACTGTTCTCTACCCCCCAAGAACGCAGTCACCCAATGAAGGGCGCGGCCAGATACCGCGTAGGAGGTCAGCTTTTGCGCGAGCCTCAAATGGGGTACCTTGTCAAATGCCTTCGAAAAGTCGACGAAAAGCACGTCCAATGTGTGGCCGTTATCCACTGCATCCGCCCAATTTTCGCGAGCCACCAACAGATTCGTGAGACACGAAAATCCCTTCCGGAATCCGTGTTGTACATTGCTAAGTAGATTAAATCTACTCAGATGACTTTGCAATGTATCTTTTACCAGTTTCTCGAGGAGTTTGATTACAATACTCATGAGACTAACTGGCCTGTAATTTGCAGGCAGGCCCCTGTCCCCAGTTTTGAAGATGGGACAGATGACATCTTCCTTCCATTCGGAAGGCAATGCACAACTGGCAAGCGATTTCTGAAACACAATAGCGAGCGGTCCACTTAGTTCCGCAGCCAACTCATGCAACAGTTTCGGGGGAATTAAATCAGGCCCAGAGGCCTTAGAAGGAATCAGCCCTTGTAACAGCTTGCGAGCAGCAGTCTCCGTTACAATAAACTCAGATAGTGCTGAACCCTCTGGGGTCCTGCAATCCAGCTCAACGCTTGTCAAAGAGGTTTCTCCTTTACAAACGCTGCCGCATATTGCCCACTGAGTACGCAGGCCTTGTCATAGTCCGTATGCGCATGGGTACCGTCACCACGCATCAATACTGGAATTGACATGTTCGAAGCGCAGCGCCTTTTGACCCAAGCGAAGAATCTTTTGGATTTTCTGAAGCTTTTTCCGTTAACCATTTTTCGAAATTGAGCCCAGCATGCCTTAGGTGTTGCTTACACCTATTTCTAGCCTTACGGTACCTGTCATACGTATCGGTGGACGGAGCATCTCGGTAAGTCCGCCAACATCTAGACCTCTTTGTGAGAAGATGCCTGCCTGTGGGATCTATCCAGGGTGGCTGTGCTCGGGCATCCTTTCTCCTTCTGACTGGGATGAAGGGAGCAGAGACCTCTGTGAAATGGGACTTAAATTTATCCCAGGCAACCTGGACAGTATCGTCGTCTGAGATCTTGTTAATGGGACGGGACCAGCCAATGAGAGCGTTTTACGCTGAGGGCTATTGATTTGGCCATAAATTGAATGTACCGTTAGTTGGACGTTAAGCAAAATATACTTGCCAGCCGTACGCCGGTCTCCTGCTTTGGGAAGTCGGGCTGATCAGAGTGCACGCTAGCAGCCGGTCATCGGTAGGTCAGCCGAAACCATAACATATATTTTTGGCGACGGAAGGTAGTGGATCAAGATGTCAATTTCAGCGGAAGACCTGAAAATCATTTTGCTGCAGCAACAGCAGCAATTTGAAACAGCACAGCTGCGTATGATTGAAACCCTCACCCAAATGTTATCTGTGCAGCCTACGGTCGTTCAGAACAATGGGAAGCCTTCGGCGGATGCGATGATCAGTAGTATTAATGAGTTCATATTCGATCCTGACTCAGGATTAATATTCGATGCGTGGTTCAGGCGCTATGAAGATGTTTTCAGGGCAGAGTTGTCAGGTCTCGATGATGCATCTAAAGTTCGCCTTTTGTTACGAAAACTCGGAACGGTTGAACATGACAGATACATTAACTACATTTTGCCAAACAACGCGCATGATTTCAGCTTTGATGATACAGTTGCTCGACTCACAGCGTTGTTTGGAGACCAGTCGTCTCTTTTCAATAACCGATACAATTGTCTAAAGCTATGCAAAAAGGACAATGACAGTCTTATTGCTCACGCGGCGATAGTCAAACGTGAATGCCAGAAATTCAAACTGAAGTCGCTCACGGAAGACCAGTTCGAGTGTTTGATACTAGTATGCAGTCTACAGTCCCCAAAAGACGCCGAGATACGAACGAGAATACTTGGTATGTTGGAACGCGACACAGATGTTACATTACAAAACGCCATTGCTGAAGCCCAAAGAATCATGAATTTAAAGCACGATACGGCTATAATGGAAGATTCGAGAGCACATTCCGCAGATATATCTGTCCAGCAAATTTCAGGAAACAACCCACCGACCGCTCAACCTAGCAGATATCCACAATCCAAACCCCCATCACCTTGCTGGCAATGCGGAGGATGGCATTTTGTGAGATGGTGTCCTTTCAGCAAACATGTTTGTCAAAGGTGCTTTAGACGGGGGCACAAGGAGACCCACTGCAGATTCAAAACATCATTTAGATCGTCATGTGATACTCGAAAAGCAGGTTACCGAAGGTTCGCGACAAGAGTAAACGCTAACTATACGGACGATGTTAAAGATAGAAGAAAGTTCGTCACTATTACCATCAACGGAAGAGTAGCGCGTCTGCAGATTGATACGGCTTCCGTTATTACAGTCATTACGGAAAACTTATGGAGAGCTATCGGTTCACCTGACATTAAACCAACTAACCATAAAGCGAAGAGCGCATCAGGTACGAGTCTAAACTTGATCGGTCAGATTGAATGTGAGTGTCGCTTTGCCAACTTCACCGCTTGGGGAACTATTTTCGTCACAACACACAAGAATTTGAACCTCCTTGGATTAGACTGGATTGAGCGATTCAACCTCTTAGATGTTCCCATTAATCAAATCTGTGCAAGTGTACACTTACACAAACCAAAAGTCCCCAAGGCAATGGCAATCGAACAAATTCGAGAGAAATATGCACCTGTTTTCCGTGAAGGACTTGGTAAGTGTACAAAGTTGCAAGCCTCATTGTCCTTAAAACCCGATGCTGTTCCTGTTTTCCGTGCAAAGCGGCCAGTACCTTACGCAGCAGTCCCAATTGTTGACCAGGAACTTGATCGTTTGGAGAAACTTGGGGTTATCTATGCAGTGAACTACTCTTCTTGGGCGGCTCCAATTGTGGTTGTCAAGAAGCCGAACGGCCAGATCCGAATATGTGCCGACTTTTCTACTGGGCTGAATGAAGCGTTAAACACGCATCAGTATCCTCTGCCAGTCCCAGATGATTTGTTCTCGAAACTAAATGGGGGTCAGTGTTTTGCCAAGCTAGATCTATCGGATGCGTACTTACAAATAGAAGTTGATGAAGCTTCTAGA
This sequence comes from Dicrocoelium dendriticum, assembly GCA_944474145.2. Lineage (NCBI taxonomy): Eukaryota > Metazoa > Platyhelminthes > Trematoda > Plagiorchiida > Dicrocoeliidae > Dicrocoelium > Dicrocoelium dendriticum. The sequence continues at coordinate 1,862,434 of OX104061.1, read as the reverse complement.
GAATTACTGACGATAAATACGCACCGAGGTTTGTATCAGTATCATCGACTTCCATTCGGAGTTAAGTCCGCGCCAGCAATTTTTCAGCAAATCATGGATACTATGCTAACAGATGTAGATGGTGCTGCCGCATATTTGGACGATATCATTGTCGTCGGAACTAACCCAGATGACCTTTTCAGAAAGCTGCACTTAGTACTTGATCGCATACAAGAGTACGGATTTAGACTTCGCCCAGAAAAGTGCACGTTTTTCATGGACTCCATTAATTTTCTTGGCTTCATAATTGACAAGAACGGTAGACGTCCAGATCCGTCAAACATTGATGCTATAAAAAAGATGCCACCTCCCAAAGATGTGCCTACTCTGAGGTCCTTCTTAGGAATCGTCAGTCATTACAGTCAATTTCTGCCACATATGCACAGCGTGCGTGGACCACTCAATGAGTTACGCACCAAGGACAAACGTTGGCACTGGTCCGAAGATTGTCAGAAGTCCTTTGAGGAGGTGAAGCGAATGCTGTGTTCTGACCTTATGCTGACACATTACGACCCTACACTTGAAATCGTGGTGGCGGCAGACGCTTCGAAGTATGGCGTGGGTGCAGTTATCTCTCATAAGTTTGCTGACGGATCGGAAAAAGCGATCGCACACGCAGCTCGATCACTGTCGCCAGCCGAAAAGAATTACGGGCAGATAGAGAAAGAGGCATTAGCGATAGTCTTTGCAATAAAGAAATTTCACAAAATGTTGTATGGCAGGAGGTTTACCCTGCTTACCGACCATAAACCACTCCTAGCCATATTTGGATCAAAGTCCGGTATACCCGTTTATACCGCGAACAGACTGCAGCGTTGGGCCACGGCCTTACTCGCCTATGATTTTGCGGTGAAGTACACGGCTACAAAGGACATAGGTCAAGCAGACGCACTTTCCCGGTTATTGGAGCTACAACAGCATCAGCAGGAAGAATCTATAATTGCAGCAATCTCCCTTGAATCAGAGGTCAACCAGGTCTTGATGGAGAATTTTAGGAAGCTTCCCGTGACGTTCGACATGGTACGTGACGCAACTGTGCGAGATCCCCTCTTGCGCCAGGTAATCAAATTTCACACTACGCAGTGGCCAAGTGATACTCTATCCGGAGAGCTACAAATTCTCTCTCGGAGAAAGGACGAACTTTCGATCGTAAATGGGTGTTTACTTTTGGCCGAAAGAATTGTCATACCCAAGGAACTTCGCCAAAGAGTCCTTCAGCAATTTCATCGGGCACATCCTGGAATTAACAGAATGAAAAGCATTGCTCGGAGTTTTGTCTACTGGCCAAACATTGATTCGGAACTCGAGCAACTAGTAAAGTCATGTCCCAGATGCGCGCTTGCTAGTAAGGCACCGAGAAAAGCTGACTTAGCTTCCTGGCCGTTGGCAACAAAACCGTGGGAACGCGTGCACGCTGATTTCTTTGGTCCCCTAAACGGTCAGCAGTACCTAATAGTTGTTGATTCCTATAGTAAATGGCCTGAGGTCTTCTGTATGGAGCGTGCGACAAGTGGTGCAACAATTAACATTTTGAGGAGACTTTTCAGTCAACACGGAATACCAGAAACCTTGGTCACTGACAATGGTTCTCAGTTCACTTCTTCCCAATTTGCCGAATACTGCGCACAGCATGGTATCACGCATCTACGGTCGCCACCGTTTCACCCTCAGTCAAATGGACAAGCAGAGCGCTTCGTCGACACGTTTAAGCGATCGCTACTAAAGATGCGGGGGGAAGGAACCACACAGGAGATACTTGCTACATTTTTGCTCGTGTACAGATCAACTTCAAATCCCCAAGTACCAAACCAGTTGTCGCCGGCAGAAGCACTAATGGGAAGAAAACTCCGTACTGTGAATTCCCTGCTAACTCCGAGGTGTACTAATGAGCAAGAAAGGAACGTTCGGATGGAGCAGTACTACAACGAGCGACACAGAACTCAAGCACGCCGCTTTTACCCCGGACAGCGTGTCTTAGTAAGAGACTATCGCGCCGGAAACCCGCAATGGGTGGTAGGATCGATACGGAGAAATATTGGACAGGTGCTATATGAGGTTAATGTGGGTAATTTGATTTGGACCAGGCATTCCAATCAGCTGCGACCAACTAGCATCCCTGCGGGCACAAGCGCTCGGTTACTACCGTTAGATATTCTACTAGAGAGTTTCGACATGCCATCTAATCCCCAAAGCAATTCGGATGCATCCCGCACAGAAGTCTCAGAGGAACCGAAGGTCCAGACCCGGCGCTGTACTGATCGACTACGGAGACCTGTCGTAAGAATGCAGTTGGATCCAAAAATGAAGTCTTATGTCAACTTTTGCGGGGGAAGGTGTTAATGGGACGGAACCAGCCAATGAGAGCGTTTTACGCTGAGGGCTATTGATTTGACCATAAATTGAATGTACCGTTAGTTGGACGTTAAGCAAAATATACTTGCCAGCCGTACGCCGGTCTCCTGCTTTGGGAAGTCGGGCTGATCAGAGTGCACGCTAGCAGCCGGTCATCGGTAGGTCAGCCGAAACCATAACAGATCTCACAATGGAAACCAGAAGCCTTGGCTCTCATTGATTAATAGGCTGCTTGCCATATGTTCGGCGAGACTCAACAGTACTCTGGTAGCTTCTAGACAGAGTACAACTGAAGAGCAAACAAACATGATCACTGGAACCCAGTGGATGTCTGTAAGTAATGTCATCCACAAAATCGAGTGACTTAGCGAATACAAGGTCTAAGATAGACGGTACTTGGGCGTCCAGGTACCTAGTGGGGAGGTCAATGAACTGGTGCAAAGATACTTGAAGCGTAAGTTCAAGCAGATCAGCGCCGAATGTGCCTGACGCTGAGTCGCAAGAAAGACCTGCCCAGCAAATCTCTGGGAGGTTGAAGTCGCCCAACATTAAACACATGTTTGCGGACTGGGAGCGAATGAATTCAAATACCTCTTTAGATACGCTCCCAGGGCTTCTATACACAATTACAACTGTAACCTGAGCCGAGGATATGCTAAGCACAGCCGACAGAGCTTCAACCGTTTTGTCTGCCGACTGAAATAAGTAAGTCTTCAAAACGTCAAGTTTACAGCTCAAATAAAGAGCGACGCCCCTCCCTGTCTCCCAGCAGAGCGCTGGCATCTAAATAGTGCGTAACCAGATAGATGTACTTCACCATCCGTGATGTCCTGAGACAGCCACGTTTCAGTGAATGCGAGTATATCAGGATGAGACCCATCTACAAGCAGACCTAACTCTACACCTTATTCCTTAGGCTGCGCACATTACTTAGCACTATCTGAAGGTTTCCGTTAGGTCCAGACCTGGGTCGTGCCCTACCAGAATGTGCAGTGGTAGGGCGGAACAGGACCGCCGGCTCACCACCCAACCATTGCGTTCGACCATGACAGTGTCGTGTTTGAGAGTAAGCAGCCGTTTGCATTCGCTTACGAGGGCCTTCAGTGTCAGGTCAGGCTTCTGCTTCAGCTTAACTAAAAGCCGCGTGTGGATCTCAACATCACTGGGTGATTTTAGAGCGCTGACGAAACTGAGCCACTTAAACTGATCGTCCGCTAAAGAGCGTAATTTGAAACGTTCACACTCGGTTAATCACGTCTGTTTAGGCCCCAAAGTCGTCAGATTCCTGTTTTACAACTTTTAGGCACTGATAGCAAATGCCAAACCAAAATACCGACTGACCAAAAATTTCCTTTAGCTGCGACACTACTTCAAATAAAGTCAGATCCTTCTGCTGTTTGGACAAAATGTGGTCAATAAACCTTGAATGTTCACTTATTCCTAGCTTGCGGAGTAGCAATTGCATCTTCCAGGAGTCGTCTTGACGTATGAATTTTGTCTGGAACATACTTCCCAGCGCTTGAACCACGCATTGAAGGTGCTCCAGAATACGCATCGTAATTAAATTCAGTGATGGCGTTCGTGAGACGATCAACAGAACTCGTCTGCGTGTCCCATGCCGTTGCTCCTGTTGGCTGCAAACTCAAGCATTGTGTCAGATTTTCAATCATTTTCATTTGCGCCCTCTGGGAGGGTTTTGTCGTGGATTTCGGATTTCCTTTCAGACCGAATTATGCGAGTTAAGGTCAACAATACGTATTCACCCTCCGTCCTTATGAGCAGTGGCGTTCCTCAGGGCTCTGTTCTTGGACCAGAGTTGTTCAAATTCTTCATTAACGACCTTCCTTCAACCCTCCGGACCGAATGCTTGATCTATGCAGATGATTTGAAGTTATGGATGGAGGTAACCAGCGCTGAGGATGCTGACCGCCTCCAAAATACACTGGATCGGCTGCACGATTGGTCTCTTAAATGGCAGTTGCCTATAAATCGCGATAAATGTTCTGTACTCCCCATTGGTGCTACTGAACCATTCGGTGTTTACCACCTTGGTGGTTATTTGCTTAATGATGTGAAACAGGAAAGAGACCTTGGTGTTATAGTATGCTGTGATCTAAAAACCACCCAAGATACTTTGAAGAAGGTTGCTGCGGCTAACAGACTACTGTGTTCTATCCGAAGAGCCTTCTCACGATTGACGCCGGAGATCTTCAGACTTATCTTTTCCTCCCATGTGCGTCCAATCCTCGAATATGGATTACCCGCAGTTCATCCACTTTCAAAGCTTGAACATGGCTTGATTGAAAAAGTTCAGCGACGCGGTTCTAAGTATGTCTTTGAGTTCCGACACCTGCCATATCACCTTCGTCTCCAGCATTTGAATATGTTCTCCTTGGAATATCGGCGTCGCCGAGGCGATCTGATCTACGCTCGGCGCATTCTGCGAGGCGAGATAGGAAACGAGCTCCAAGATTTCTTCCAGGTTAACACTGAGTGTTCGACTCGGGGCCACTGCTGGAAACTGTTCAAACCTAGGAGACTCAGACTTCGCTCTGATTTTACACTATCGACTCGTGTGGTGAACGACTGGAACTGCTTGCCTAATTCCGTCGTCAACGCGCATACGGAAGAATGTTTTAAACGATTGTTGGATTTATACCTCTTGAATTTGCAGGGATCTTGTTGTTTCTTATGTAACTGTGACAATTTAACTTGTTAATTGCTGTTGCGCCAACACCTGCTATGATTGGGAGGTGATGGAGCTGACAAAGGTCTTTCCTTCTGCTCTCTATAATACAATGATTACAATGATTACCTGATGAAAATGCACCTTTTGCAATTGTTCGGCAGAAAAATTCATCACATTTCCAATTTTCTCCGTCGCCATTTGTTTCAAGCTTCTCACTAGACGCAAGTCCAAAATTAACAATTCACTGCTCCGCAAAACTTCAAGCCCAACCGCAAAAACAGCAGAACGCCAATGACCTTGCCAAAATAACGTATTAATCGCTCTCAACGAACACTGTACAACGACAGCGGACCTTGGCTGTATTTATAGGTCTGTACTGACCTTAGACTTTTTGAATTGGATGGTCACTGCCAAGGTTAGTGGTTCCCCATATCTTTTGCCCAGGGGTCAGGTAGATTTTAATCACGTGCAGAAACAACACATTCCGGAATGTTCGAAATCGATGCGATAATCGTTAATAAACAACTAATCTGTAGAACAAAAGACCATCTGGTGAGCAATTGCTTTTAATGATTCATCATCAGACCATTACAATCATATAGAGGCTAGATTGAGAAATCGACCCAGTTAGTTCAAAATGACTTGATCACGTGAAGGTCAATGTCAGGGTGGAGAAAACGAATTAGGTCTTAGAGGGCTAACTGTTTGCTACCGCGTCTGACCGAAGGCAGTCGACCTGGGCGTCTTCCATCTTCGCTGGCCAGGGAAGCTGGAGAGCCTGGACCAGCTTCTTCTGTGAGCATAAGGACGGCTGGAACAATCGAATACATATTGCTTCAGCTGTCGCAAGCGTACGCAGGCGATAACCTTTCGTTCGGTGCGGCGGAACCTTGTAAACTATTCGGAAAGCGCGTTTCCAATCCACATTGTGGGCCAGAATGGCGCTACTAATAGTCCCGGTGCCCCCTGACGCAGCCAATGAGGGCAATGTTCGTTCGCGCGTTTTGATAACTGCCGCGCCGTTCGACCAATATACGTCGCGCCACAGGCGCACACGAATTGATAAATTACCATTGATGTGATCAGCATCGGCAGCTTGTCCTTGTTTTGTGAACGAATGAGTGGTTCCGTTGAGAACACGCACTTCAACGAAGCTGCTGGAAAGGTCGACTTTACCGCGACCGAAAGGCTTCTGGTTAGACGCTCGGTAGCCGCGTCCCCTTTGAATGGTAAGCGAATAAACAACACTTTCTTGGGTGCTGTTAACACGGTCACTGGTTTGGATTTTTCTTGCAGGTTCCTTAAGATAAATCTATCGGGATATCTGTTTTCACGTAGTGTTCTGTATAAAGCCGCAAGCCACGTTTTCAAACAGGCTAGACATGTATGTACACAACTTTTCTAGTTTGAACATGGACACAACTTTGATGGAAGTTCTATCGCTTGGCTTAAATTTTTGCGCTCCTAGACGCAGGGATAACCGGCTTGATTGTGAATTACAATTTGAAAGCCTATATGATCAGACTAAAGGGTTAGTCGCTAAATCGAATCCGGATCTTGAACGTTTCAAGTGCTATTTGGTGAATTGTTGTTACCAGTATCGCAAACTCCGCGTCCGTAATCATGGCCCGCTAACAAGGAGGCATGTAGACGCGCTTAAAGCACTAAAGCGCAATGAGGAAATCGTCCTATGCAGACCGGATCATCATCATCATCAACAGCAGTACATCAGCCATTTGAACTGATGCTTCGCTGCCATACAACCATGAGGACCTATAAAATAAAGAATAAGAAGAGGGTGAGAAGGGGGACTTACCTGAAAAACCTTAATGCCCTAAGCAAACATTCAGGGTCAAGGCGCCTACACCTTGTGTTAACAGCATTCCGTCACAAACAGCTGGCTATAGTGCAAAGATAAGGCGGCATCGGCGAGACAGCTTCCTTGCGGCTTTCACTTCCACGCGTCATAATCAGCCATCACAATGCAGATAACTCAGCACCAAACGGACTTTAAACAGGCAATCCGATTAGGAGACGGCAGCAGACTCGCCACTGGTGTCGACTGCGAGCCATGTCCTGTAAAGTCTCGAGCCAAGCAATTGGCGAGTCACGTAGACTCCAACCCGGAAGGCGAGACGGAGCGACGGCACCCAGTTTGGTCGTCAGTGACTTCATTTCCCGCTGCCAAGTCAACTTCTGTCCACCTCGAGCCTTGCGCCATCTTACACCTGGTAGACTGAACAAGACCCTCCTAGGTAAGCGGTGACCAGGCATACGTAGCACATGTCCGAGCCAACGCAACTTATTCAGTGTTATCTGTTGTTCTAGGGAGCTAGCATGATTATCACCACCTAGTACTCGCCTACGCACATCATCGTTGCGGACACGCTGGTGCCGTCCGACACCAGCAATGCTTCGCAAACAACGATGATCAAAGACTTGAAGGCGCCTCAGATCTTCAGACCGAAGGGGCCAAGTCTCACTACCATAGAGCAGAACGGCCCTCACTGTGGCCTTGTATACCCGGCCTTTCAGACGGAAGGAAACCCTTCTGTCGCCAAAGATGACGCAGGTTCAAGAAAGCAGCTCTGGCTTTTGCAATGCGTGAGCTCACGTCAGTTTGTATGCGCCCATCATTGCTGATGCAGCTACCAAGGTAAGTGAAGTGATCAACCACCTCGAGTTCCTCGTTAGGATGTGTCTAGGGGTTATCAAGTGGCTGGTGATCCTGCAGCAACACTTTGCACTTTGAAGGTGCGAAGTGCATACCAAATAATGGTACTACTCTGGACAGACTATTCAGGGTTGATTGTGCCGCCGCAACATTGTCGAAAAGCAAGACAATATCGTCCGCATAATCTAGATCAACTAACCTTTCACCAGGCAGCACTTCAACGCCTACATCGTGAGATTCCGCAAGGGAACACTCCATGATAGAATCCACGACGAAATTGAACAAGAATGGGGAAATCGGAAAATCTTGTCGAAAGCCGCTTGTGATCGGAAAACTATCCGATAGGCCATCATGAACCCTGACGCGGCCTGTAGTGTTCGAGTATAGAGCACGAAGGATGTTCACAGACCGGATGAAGTGCTGGAATCGTGTTACTCGATAGAAAAGATAACATAGATAAACTAACAGCAATACTGAGCATTGAGACAAAGTTTGCGTGTATTGAAGGAGAAAGGGATCGAACTGAACAAGTTGAAACACAGATAACTAAGAGGTTGCAAGAACTCCGGGCCAAGGGGTACATTTCAGATGCTCTGTATGACAGCCTTAAACCGAGTGGCACAAGCGACCCAAGACTTTATGGGTTACCAAAAATCCACAAACCCAACATCCCACTTCGGCCTATTTTATCAATGGTCAACTCACCGTACCATGCCGTTGCTCAGTGGCTCGTAGAACTTCTTGAACTTGTGCGACAACAGCTCGCTACCTACAGCCTTCGTGACAGTTTCCATCTCGTCGAAAGCATCAAGGATGATAACATCAATGAGAAATTAATGTTATCTTTCGATGTCGTCTCACTTTTTACAAACGTCCCACTGGTTGAGACGATCGATTACATTTGCGACTATATAGCCGAGTCAGGAATAAAAATGTGTATACCTACGCGCGAGCTTAAGGGCCTACTGTTACGTTGCACCTGGAATGTGCAGTTTCTATTCAACGGGAAATACCACCGGCAGAAGGACGGCGTGGCCATGGGATCTCCTCTCGGACCACTATTGGCGGATATCTTTATGGCAAAGCTGGAGAGAACCGAAATGCAAGCGGAGATAGACCTTTTTGACTGCTATCATTGATACATGGACGATATATTTGTTTTGATGGACCAACATTAATCCGGAGGAAATTCTTGACCACTTCAACCGAGTGCATGCAGCAGTGCAGTTTACTTACGAGAAGGAAAGCGATAATCGCCTACCATATCTCGATGTCTTGTTGACTAGGAGACCAGACGGATCCATCCAGCGTCAGGTCTACAGAAAAACAACGTGGATAGGTTAGTACACGAACTTTTACAGTTTCGTTCCCATGAGATGCAAGCGCAACTTGGTTCACTGTCTTACGTCAAGAGCACGTCGACTCTGTACGGAAGACACCCTAGACGCGGAGTTAATGTTTGTACAGAACACTCTACGTGAAAACGGTTATCCCGATAGATTTATCTTAAGGAACCTGCAAGAAAAATCCAAACCAGTGACCGTGTTAACAACAATTTTATAGGTCCTCATGGTTGTATGGCAGCGAAGCATCAGTTCAAATGGCTGATGTACTGCTGTTGATGATGATGATGATGATCCGGTCTGCATAGGACGATTTCCTCATTGCGCTTTAGTGCTTTAAGCGCGTCTACATGCCTCCTTGTTAGCGGGCCATGATTACGGACGCGGAGTTTGCGATACTGGTAACAACAATTCACCAAATAGCACTTGAAACGTTCAAGATCCGGATTCGATTTAGCGACTAACCCTTTAGTCTGATCATATAGGCTTTCAAATTGTAATTCACAATCAAGCCGGTTATCCCTGCGTCTAGGAGCGCAAAAATTTAAGCCAAGCGATAGAACTTCCATCAAAGTTGTGTCCATGTTCAAACTAGAAAAGTTGTGTACATACATGTCTAGCCTGTTTGAAAACGTGGCTTGCGGCTTTATACAGAACACTACGTGAAAACAGATATCCCGATAGATTTATCTTAAGGAACCTGCAAGAAAAATCCAAACCAGTGACCGTGTTAACAGCACCCAAGAAAGAGTTGTTTATTCGCTTACCATTCAAAGGGGACGCGGCTACCGAGCGTCTAACCAGAAGCCTTTCGGTCGCGGTAAAGTCGACCTTTCCAGCAGCTTCGTTGAAGTGCGTGTTCTCAACGGAACCACTCATTCGTTCACAAAACAAGGACAAGCTGCCGATGCTGACCACATCAATGGTAATTTATCAATTCGTGTGCGCCTGTGGCGCGACGTATATTGGTCGAACGGCGCGGCAGTTATCAATACGCGCGAACGAACATTGCCCTCATTGGCTGCGTCAGGGGGCACCGGGACCATTAGTAGCGCCATTCTGGCCCACAATGTGGATTGGAAACGCGCTTTCCGAATAGTTTACAAGGTTCCGCCGCACCGAACGAAAGGTTATCGCCTGCGTACGCTTGCGACAGCTGAAGCAATATGCATTCGATTGTTCCAGCCGTCCTTATGCTCACAGAAGAAGCTGGTCCAGGCTCTCCAGCTTCCCTGGCCAGCGAAGATGGAAGACGCCCAGGTCGACTGCCTTCGGTCAGACCCGGTAGCAAACAGTTAGCCCTCTAAGACCTAATTCGTTTTCTCCACCCTGACATTGACCTTCACGTGATCAAGTCATTTTGAACTAACTGGGTCGATTTCTCAATCTAGCCTCTATATGATTGTAATGGTCTGATGATGAATCATTAAAAGCAATTGCTCACCAGATGGTCTTTTGTTCTAGAGACTTTAATGGGAATTTTCAAGTTACTTAAATCGATTAATCGCTAAAATAGTGGATTTCTAAGGCAATTCTCACTTACTCCCGGACACAGAGTTCAGGATTATCTGAATTTGTTGTAGCAAAGACGGAAGTTCGTAGGCTGTTACATGGGCTGAACCCTTCTAAAGCCTTTGGGTCTGATTTAATTCACCCGAAACTGTTGCATGAGTTGGCTGCGGAACTAAGTGGACCGTTGGCTAAGATGTTTCCGAAATCACTTGACAGCTGTGCATTGCCTTCCGAATGGAAGGAAGATGTCATCTGTCCCATCTTCAAAACTGGGGACAGCAGTCTGCCTGCAAATTACAGGCCAGTTAGCCTCACGAGTGTAGTATTCAAACTCCTCGGGAAACTGATGAGAGATTCATTGAAAGTCATCTGAGTGGAATTAATCTACTTAGCGATGTACAACACGGATTCCGGAAGGG
>OX104061.1:1834862-1850911 GCA_944474145.2 Dicrocoelium dendriticum | reverse complement strand
TACTGTGGACCATGGCTGCATTTATAGGTATCTTACTGACCTTTGGCTTCTGGAATTGGAAGGGCAGCCACCAAGGTTAGTGGTTCCCCATCTCTTTTGCCGATGTATCAGGTGGTTTTTAGTCACGTGCAGAACTAGAACATTCCGGAACGTTCGAAATTGATGCGATACTCGCTAATAATCGATTAATCGCTAAAATAGTGGATTTCCAAGGCAATTCTTACTTTCTCCCGGACAAGAGAGATTTCGTGGTTGTTGTGACTTCTGACCTTAGAACGACGCAGAACACGTTGAAGAAGGTGGCCGCTGGAAGGAGGCTGGTGGGTGCGTTAAGTAGGTCATTCGCTCGAATGACTCCTGAGAGTTTTCTACCTTTGTTCACTTCGTACGTCCGTCCAGTCTTAGAATATGGCCTTCCAGCTATCCATCCGCCTTAAGTTTGAATGCGCTCTGCTGGGAAACGTTCAGTGACGTGCATCAAAAGCTGCTCTGGGGCTTCGTGATCTCCCTTACCTCATTCGACTCCAGCAGCTGAATCTGTTTCCCCTCAATCTCCGCCGTCGCCGGGTGATCTCATCTACACTAGGTGCATCCTTCGAGGGCACACATGAAAACTATTTAAGCAAAGAAGACACAGGATTCGCATAGACGTCACTTTATCCACTAGTGTGCTAAATGATTGGCATGGCCTACCGGAAGAAATTGCAGACACGCCATGCGAGGAAAGTTTCAAGCTGCTGCTGGACAAACATTCGCTGAGAATGCTGGAATTTTGCGGCTGTCACTGCATTTGCGACGAACCCTCGAGGAATGTCGTAACGCAGCGATACGCATCAACCGCAGTATGATACGGAATCGATGGGGTTACCTAGAAATTTCCCTCCTGCTCTCTACAACTCAATGAATTCAATACGCTATCGCTGCCCATGTCGCTGATTTACTCGCCCATATCCCACTGAATTCCGACATTTTGAAGCGCGTGGGAGCTTCCGATGAAGCGAGACTTCAGCAACTACTATCGGGTGTCGAACTTGGCGACCGCACACCATGGCAACTTCTACGATACATGCCGGATCTTCGAGAGTTGACGACGACATCTTACGTTAACTATGGCCTAATTGTCTTCCATCCACCACCACCGCTATTCTCGCTGTTCCCTGATGATGTATCTAGACAAGCTATCAAAGACTGCCGACAATCCATCAGTGTTTCTTCAAACAACCTGCTGTTCATGCAACAGACTCTCCTTCACCCAGCGTTCTTGGAAACGACCCTTTTGAGTCACTGTATCACCGGTTGTCGAAACTCGAGCTCGCAATCTCGAGTATACAGCACACATGAAGTGGAAGTCGGAGATCGTCTTCACGAAGCAGACACCGTTGGTACAGAAACCCATCACGACATTTCTGCTATTACTATCGTCGATTTGGCGATAATGCCAGGAAGTGTCGATCCGGATGTACTCATTCCAAAGCACTGTGCAAAGCTCCATAAGGAAACACCCGTCCTAGCGAGTAATAGCGAGTGTTGTGCCTGGCCAAACTCCTATTTGCCTCCTCTGCGTCCACGACTCATCCACCAACCTCTCTTACTTGGTTGACACCAGTACCGAGGTCATCGCTCTAGCTCGCCGACTAGAAAAACGCTACCTAACGGCATTACTCTGCAGGCGACTAACAGTACTAAAATCTCTACGTATGGCCAAAATCTCCTCACACTTAATCTGGGACTCATACGAACCTTACCCTTCGTCTTCCTAATCCCAAACATCCAGCGTTCTATCATTGGTCCTGATTTCCTCACGAAATTTGGTCTGATAGTCGATTTGAGCTACAGAATGCTTCACGACAGTTCCGCGTCTCTTACTGTCCAAGGTAGAGCCACATCGGTCAGTTTGATCGGTTTTTGACTGGCGCTGCCCACTGACAACGTGCTCGCTGATTTGCTCCGCCAGTTTCCTGTGCTTCACCAGTCCTCCAGCAAATTTCCAGACACTAAGCACGAGATTACGCACCATATCGTCACGAAAAGACCTCCGGTCACTGCCTGACTTCGATGGCCATCACTAGACAAACTCGCCACCGCCAAGGCCAAGTTCGAACACATGCTACGCTTAGGAATCGTCCGACCATCCAACAGTCCATGGTCATTTCCTTTGCACATGGTCCCTAAAAAGTCGAGCCGGGACTGGCTGCCATGCGGTGAATACCGCGCACTAAAAAGTGCTATCTTACCGGACAGGTACCCGATTCCTCATGTTCCCTATTTCTCCATCGCTTTACATAGCAAAACCATTTTTGCCAAAATTGAGCTTGTCCGAGCTTACTACCAAATTCCTGTCGCTCCGGATGACATACCTAAAACGGCCGTAACTACACCGTTTCGTTTCTACGAATTCGTCCGAATGCCTTTCGGTCTGCGAAATGCCGCGCAGACATTTCAGCGGTTTATCGATGAAATCCTCAGAGGTATTGACTTTGTCTTCATTCATCATCATCAACAGCAGTATATCAGCCATTTGAGCTGGTGCTTTGCTGCCATACAACCAATGAGAACCTATGAAATAAAAAATAAGAATAAAGAGAGAAGGGGGACTTACCTGAAAAACCTTAATGCCCTAAGCAAACATTTAGGGTCAAGGCGCCTACACCTTGTGTTAACAGCATTCCGTCACAAACAGCTGGCTATAGTGCAAAGATAAGGCGGCATCGGCGAGACAGCTTCCTTGCGGCTTTCACTGCCACGCGTCATAATCAGCCATTACCTCGCAGATAACTCAGCACCAAACACACTTTAAACAGGCAATCCGACTAGGAGACGGCAGCAGACGCGAGCCATGTCCTGTAAAGTCTAGAGCCAAGCACAAGGCGAGTCACGTGGACTCCAGCCCGGAAGGCGAGACGGACCAACGGCACCCAGTTTGGTCGTCAGTGACTTCATTTCCCGCTGCCAAGTCAACTTCTGTCCACCACAAGCCATGTGCAACCCTACACCTGGCAGACTAAACAAGGCCCTCCTAGGTAAGCGGTGACCAGGCATACGTAGCAAGTGCCCGAGCCAACGCAACTTATTCAGTGCTACCTGTTGTTCTAGGGAGCTAGCATGATTATCACCACCTAGTACTCGCCTACGCACATCGTCGTTGCGGACACGCTGGTGCCACCCGACACCAGCAATGCTTCGCAAACAACGATGATCAAAGACTTGAAGGCGCCTCAGATCTTCAGACCGAAGGGGCCAAGTCTCACTACCATAGAGCAGAACGGCCCTCACTGTGGCCTTGTATACCCGGCCTTTCAGACGGAGGGAAACTCCCTTCTGTCGCCAAAGATGACGCAGGTTCAAGAAGGCAGCTCTGGCTTTTGCAATGCGTGAGCTCACGTCAGTTTGTATGCGTCTATCATTGCTGATGCAGCTGCCAAGATAAGTGAATTGATCAACCACTTCGAGTTCCTCGTTAGCAAGCGTCAAGGGGTCATCAAGTGGCTGGTGATCCTGCAGCAACACTTTGCACTTTGAAGGTGCGAAGTGCATACCAAATAATGGTACTACTCTGGACAGACTATTCAGGGTTGATTGTGCCGCCGCAACATTGTCGAAAAGCAAGACAATATCGTCCGCAGAATCTAGATCAACTAACCTTTCACCAGGCAGCATTTCAACGCCTACATCGTGAGATTCCGCAAGGGAACACTCCATGATAGAATCCACGACGAAATTGAACAAAAACGGGGAAACCGGACAACCTTGACGAACGCCACTTGCAGTTGAAAAGCAATCCGATAGGACACCATAGACCCTGACGCGGCCTGTAGTGTTCGAGTATAGAGCACGTAGGATGTTCACAAATTTCGTGGGAACACCTTTCGGCGCAATTATTTCGAACAGAATCGATCGATCGACGGAATCGAACGCACTCTTGAAATCGAGGAACACGGCTATTGTCGGTCTGCGGTATGCGTGGCGCTGCTCTAGCACCTGCCGCAAAGTGAATATATGGTCTATACAACCACGCCCTAGGCGGAAACTGGCCTGCTCTTCCCTAATCCGAGATCCCGTTCCACAGTGAGACGAGGAACGAGAATCGAGGCCAATAATTTTGTCGCAACTGGCGTTAGGCGAGTGACCCTGTGGTTAGAACAGTCTGTGCGACTGCCCTTCTTATAGATTGCCACTATAATCGATTCGCTCCAATTAGCCGGGACACTTCCTTCCAGATACGTTCGAATAGGGAGGTCAGTGCTTTACAGAGGACCTCAAACCATCCTTGAATAGTGCAGGTGGGAGGGAATCCGGGCCAGCGGCACGAAAAGGATTGAAGGCTGTGATCGGGTTTCGGACCTCGGCCTCCGATGGAGGCTCTAAACTAACCGTCTATGGCTCGTCCTGCACCACATGAGTAAAAAGAGGTCCGGGAGCAGGGGGCCAGCTGAACTGATCTTCAAAGTGTTCAGCTCAACGAGCCATACGGCGCTCCTTAATGTGTATCAGTGCACCCGCGCTGTCTCTGATTGTCTCACTGACGCCTAGTTTCCTGGGATTAGTGGTACGGATCAGCTGGAAGAGCTTCCGATGGTTCCCTACTGCTCCCGCCTCCTCCATTTCTTGAGCCCGACTAGTCCACCAGGCTTCCTTGTCAGCACGTAGGCTCCGCTTTAGTTCACGCCTAATAGCCCGTCTGGTCACATTGTGTTCAGAACCAGCCGGGAGGTGTCTTCTGGATTCCCACAGGTTCACGGACCTCTCGGATATCCAGTGACTGGTGCGGTAACTATGGATAGTGCCACACGCAGCTGCTCCTTCGTCGTGCATGTCAGCCGAAATCCTATTCCACTGAAGCTCAGTGTCATTAAGAAAAGATAGCGGAAGTTCGGTATACAGTGCTTTTTGATAGGTTTGCCTGACCGAGGACTGAGACAATTTCTCCGTTGCCAATCGTTGGGGGCGCTTTGTGCGCCTTCCGGTAAAGTTCATGGAGAAACGAGAGCGCACCAAGGCATGATCAGAGTCGACACAAGTACTGCAGTACGAGCGGCAATCCAGAATGGAACCACGCCATCTGTAACTTATGACTATGTGGTCAATTTGGGTCCATCGCTGTCCAGCTACAGGAGGACGCCAAGTAGCACTTCGGCGCCTATTGTGTCTAAAAGCAGTGCTACTAAGAAACAACTGGTGCTCCGCAAACCGTTGCAGCAGACGCTCACCGTTGTCAGTCCGTTCGGAGTTAAGCCCATACTTACCACCCAGCTGAGCTTCTGAAGAGCTCAGACGCCCTACTTGTGCGTTCATATCCCCTGCAAGTACTATAATATCTGAACTAGTAGCACTGCGTAGTAGCGCATTCAGTTCGTTATAGAATGTGTCCTTCACAGTATTAGAACTGCAGTCGGTGGGAGCATAAACGGAAATCACAAACAAACAGCGTTTTGTACTACTTCGTGAATCAACACTAGCTGATGTCGTCAAACGGGCTGCACATAAACGGCTGTTCACCGGAATCCAATCAACCAACGATGACTCAGCCTTGGAGCTTAGAATGATATCTACACCAGCTTGACCCGTGAGTGCTGCATCGGCGTCTCCGGATGTGTGCAACCAATAACGAGAGGATAAGCCGGGTGCAGTTAATTCAATAACCCCGTTAGGGTCATTGATCCTAGTTTCGGACACACAACACACATCAATACCCAGTGTGTCCAAGGTGCGTGCGAGTGCAGCCTGTTGACCGATTTGTCTTAGAGTGCGAACATTGAATGTCGCCATGGAAACGGGATAGCGTGGCCTTATAAGGGACTTTTGCCGATAAGCGTCCGATAGGTGCTGTGGGATGGTGGCTGCAGATTGTTCTACTCCAGTAGCGCTTCGGTTGCTGTCAATTAAGCTGGGAATTATAGAAGGAAGGTTAGTAATGGGGGCCGGGATGGGAGTAAGAGAAAAAGGTGGAAAAGAAAGAAGGAAGGCGCCAGCAGTAGCATGTTTTCGCTTATCCGCCATGCTGTATGCAGCAGATAAGGCGACCCTTGATAATCTGTGTCCGGGAGAAAGTAAGAATTACCTTGGAAATGCACTGTTTTAGCGATTAATCGATTAATAACGATTATTGCATCGATTTCGGACGTTCCGGATTGTTCTTCTGCACGTGATCAAAATCCACCTGACCCCTCGGCAAAAGATATGGGGAACCACTGACCTTGGCAGCTGACCTTCCAATTCTAGAAGTCGAAGGTCAGTAGAGACCTATAAATACAGCCAAGGTCCGCAGTCGTTGTACAGTGTTCGTTGGCGGCGATTAATACGTTCTTTTGTCAAGGTCATTGGCGTTTTGCTTTTTTTCCTTCGGTTGGGCTAGGAGTTTTGTGGAGCAGTTGTTATTTTTGCAATTACGTCTAGTGAGATGATTATAACAATCTGCGCGACGGCCGATGCAGGATGTTTATGTTTGAGAAAGTTGTCATGGTTGTATGTGGGCTGAATACTTCCATGGCACCCAGACCTAGACAGGAGGACGATTAGGGTCCTCATCCAAAGCCTTTGACTCAAAAGCCTATCCGCAAGGCAGCGGGGAGATGGAAATGATTTAACTTTACAGAAATGGACACCATCCCATTTCAAACCCCCAACCTGGAGGACCAGGAGACTGAGTTTATCTGACCTCTCACCATTGACCAACCTGGTAGAAGTAGCTCTCAAGGTGTCCGAGGGCATCACCCAGTATAGCTCAATGAGTCAATGAGGTATCGCATCTATTGACGATATATTTATAGCCAGCTCGAGTCGTGAAAATCATTTTGTCACCGCGTAACTTTCGAGCGGTTTGCCCAATTTGGCATTACGATCAACGCCGATAAGTGTGTCTTTGACCAGTCATCTGTTGACTTTCTTGTCCACCGAATTGATGACGACGGTATTCGCCCGCTTCCTGAAAAGACGCAAGCCATCGCAGACTATCCGATGCATTATTCATCCAAAAGCTTACGCCGTTTTCTTGGTATGGCTAACTATTACAGTCGCTTCATTCCAGAATGCTCTAGGCTCCTTCAGCCATTGACAGATCTGCTCAAAAGAAAGTCTAGCAAGTTTCAACCAAGTGCGGAAGCCACAGCAGCATTCGACGAGATCAGAGACGCACTTTTCAATGCTACTGCTTTTACTCATTTGAGAACCGATGTCGACACCTCCTTAATTCTCGAAACCGACGCATCATAGACCGCCGTTGGGGCTGTTCTTCAAGTTCGTTGAACGTCAACCTGCGCCCCTCACTTTCTTCTCTCGAAAGCTACAACCTGCTCAGACGCGATACAATACTTTTGGCCGAGAACTCTTAGCCATTTATCTAGCCGTTAAGCGCTTCTGCCATTTGCTTGGACGTATATTTATCATCCTTACGGATCATAAATCCCTCATTTTTGACTTTCGTGGTTTCTCTGATCGCTTCTCACCTTGAAAAACTCGTCAGTTGGATTACCTATCACAGTTTATCACAGACATTCGACACCTTGATGCAGCTCACTATGTTGTAGCCGACGCTATGTCCCGCATTGGTTTTTGTTTCGCGCCGAGCAATCAACCTAGAAGACATCGCTGCCATCAAGAAACAGATCCTGAGTTTGAGCAGTCGAAATCAAGTTCCACTATTAAATTTTCTCAATTGCCTGTTCTCAACTCGGACTCTCGAATTTACTGTGATGTATCCACTGGAAAACCCCGACCATTCGTTCCGCAACAGTTTCGGCGTGTTGTGTTTGACCAATTGCATGGAATCTCCCATCCGAACATCCGCGCCACTATCAAGCTGATCACGAATCGCTACATCTGGGCCAGCATGCGCTCTGATATCCAGCAGTGTGCCAAACGCTATTATTTGCCCGAACAGCAAGCTACATCGCCAAACGATTACTGTTCCTGGAACCTTCTCGCTCCTTAACGCTCGATTCAACATGTCCATATCGACATCGTTGGACCTCTACCGCTATCCAACGGTTTTACTTACATGTTGGCATCTGGTTTGAGGTTTAGCTCAGCTCTGGCTATCTGGCAGCATCTAAGACCGGGTTGGAACAAACTTTCGTGGCGTCGCTTCAGTTCTGCAATTTGACTGTAAAGTTCGAGGTTCATCTTCTGCGTCTCTGCGGGTTTCTCGACTTGTAATTTCTGGCATATACTGTTAACTGACTGATCAAGTAATTTCAATTCCTCCATCCAATCGAGACCCAGAAAATTTAATCCAGGTTGATCTGTCACAAAACAGGTTGTAAGAATGTGCTGATCACGGAAACTGACCTGACAATGCAACTCTCCGAGAAGTTTCAAAGTACCGCCGGATGCGTTTCGTGCTGTGTGGTCTGTGTGGACAAGCAGTTGTTGTCTCAGCATACACCATGTGTCTTACCAAATCAAAGTTATGTCTAACGCAGTATCTAGCTGCAGCTTAACTTCCTTATCATTGATCTTCAACATTATGCATTTACGCCTGCCGACACCGTCAACCTTGAAGTCGCCGTCACAGTTTTGGCCTCGTTGTGACATCGGAAGCGCACCGGGATTCGACGTTGTATTCCGTTCATTGTTGGTCGCTTCGCAAGACAACACAAGACAAGACAACACTTCTTGTGTCCCCGCTTACCACAGCGATTGCAAATGTGATTTCGGAATGGGCAGTTTCGACCAAAGTACCATTCCCTGCAAAACCAACAAGCAGAAGAGGGTTTAGAATGTGGTGAACTCACATGAACCGATTCTTTCTGAGGACTTCGGCTGACCCTGCTAATGATGTCCTGGCTACTCTGGATGGATGACTGTTGGATCATCGCAGCATCATGCTTCAAGTTCATTAACCGTTGGCATTCGTTCGTCACTTCCTACGGTGTGGTCTCGGGATTTTGTTCCATTCTGCTCAGTACTCTTGTTCGGACATCAGTATCTTTGGTTGCTTTAAGACCACACACATAATTAAGGCACTTGTACTGATCAGCTATCATCTTGTGAAACAGCGACCGTTCACACTCACAATTTACGCGACTCGAGTAAGTAACCCAATCTTCGTCGTCTCGCTTGGTCATTGTCAGGCACTTGCATCGGATATTGAATAATGACGACTACTCTCCAAATATCTGGGACAAAGTAGCAACCGCTCCATCGAATGTTAAATCAGTGCTCTTTTTTGACAAGATGAAATTCATACACTTTTCATGCTCGGCCGCACCCAGTTTCCGCAACATGAGGCGAACTCTCTTGTCCTCTGAATCACCAGCTAAATCAACGCGAAACAGGTCTTCCTATTTATGGAACCACGATTCAAAGGTAATACCGGCATCGGCATCATAACGGAACTCACAAACTTGCTGGGTCAAGGTTTCTGCTGAGGGGCAACGTTCACTTGTTCCTGTTACCGAGCCTGCTCGTAGTGACAAATTCTTGGTCAGCGTTTCGATCAACTTGCCTGTGCTCTCTCAAACTGCGCCTGCTGTTGCTGCAACAGGGTCTGCAGTTGTTCAAAACTGACTGACATCTTTGGGTTCTTCTGGCTCCTGTCGCCACTGTTGTAAAACTGCCTTCGTACTGCTGCACTACTGCTATTCTGCGCCTGCGAGACTACGACCGCCTGATTGCACAGTCACGCGCCCAACCAACCGACCGGATACAGAGGGCCAAGGCTCGGCAAACAGGGAGTCTATTCTACACGATAGGTCAGTTCTATTTATTGGTGAACGAAACATGTTAATTTTGGAAGCGTTTGGCTCTCAGCCAATGTGAGTTAATTCCGTCCCACGGATTTTCCATATTTGGCGGAATGGTTCGCCTCCGTTGACTCGGGCTTGTATTTGCTGATCGATCAGTTTGCACCCGGTTCCCAAATCTGGCAAAACAGTCGGAGGTCGTTCCACGCTCGTGCTGGTGACCTTCGCATGCAGCAGACAGCTCACGTGCTCCGCGGTACGCCTGTTCGCGACCTCGTATCTGGACATTGGCTTCGCTTGCCTCTATTTTGCACTCACTGCGACATAATGGAATATCCAATAGGCAGAGCGTTTACTGATCATTCTTCTAAGTATCCGCAACACTGTAATCGAAGATCTCGGTTGTTGTCCCGCAGTCTTTGGTACGACTCTGAGACTTCCTGGAGAATCAGTATTGGATTCCAGGGTCACCGGCGAACTTGATCCTACGTCATGTGTTGCATGACTGAAACAACATTTAAGCGCCACTCGTCCAACTCCACAACGATTCACTTCTGGAAGCCAACTCTTTCACCGCGACTTGCATACGTGTCCCTTCGTTCTCGTGCACGTCGATGCAGTTCACAAACCTTGAACATCGTTTTACGAAGACCCTTTCAGAGTCACCGCTTGCAAAGAGAAGTATTTCGTACTGGACAGAAAAGATTTCAGAGATTCTGTCAGTATTGATCGCCTTAAACTAGCTTACGTTAAATCTCTGTCGCCGCAACAGACTTCTGACACTTCTGACATTGTACAGACTCCTCTGCAGAGCACCCCACCCACCCAACCGATTTGTGACTCCAGTACTACTCTCCTCCCCAACCCTACCTGTCGCAAATTCATTCACTCAAAAGGCACACGTTTTGATCCTGCAGTTATTCTTCCTACCAAACTGGCTACCCATGTGTCGAGCGTTCATCCTCGTGACTCACGCTCTAGGGGGGAGTTCTCTAACGCTTGTGAACCTCTTCCTTTTCATTTGTACTTTATTGCCCCATCTTCCTCTGTTTATTGTACAGTTGTTTTAATTACCTTACTCGATACAATAATTTCTCGCATTTTGTTCGGCGTTCTCGCTTCTGCGTGCGTTCTTCGTGATTGCTTGGTGTCTGGTGAGCGAAATCCTTACTGACTCGGATTTCCTTCTTGTCGAGGCATACGGCCAGTTTCGGACAGTTGGAAGACTTAGAACTAACCGAACTACGGATAGACTCTGCTCATAATTGACTGAGCTTTTCGTTAGCCATTTTTATGTAGTCCTTTTTCACTACAGTCCAAGCAGCTTAGGATTATTTTCCTTGGAACGGCACAGCTTGAGAGGGGGATTTGATACGGACGTTTGCGGTCATTAAGGGACTCAATGGTATCAGTCCCACCCATCTGTTTGAGTTAGCTACATCGGACCAGCTGCGCGGGCATCGCCTGAAGCTCAGACAACATAGGACACGTTTGGACGTCAGGTCGAAATTTTTTACAAACCGAGGAATAAACTTTCTTATAATTTAGTAGAATGTGATACTGTAGAAGCCTTCAAAAGCGGCTTAGATAAGTGTTGCTTCGACCTATTTCCAGACCTATTGTAATTACACTGTAATACGTAATGTATTCCAGTGATGACGCACGAAAGTGCAAAGATTGCTCTTGTTCTTGCTTCATTCTTTTGCAGAAGCAAGATGAGTCAGTCCAACGTCGAAGTGCCCTCTCTGTTTTTCACTATCGCTTGTGGTACCTGAGCTGGTCAGGTCAGATCAGGTCAGTTTCCAAGAACGATACAGGTTTCCTCCTAACGAACACCCTGTTTCTTGCACCGGTAAGCGAACAAGTGCCCTCGGTACTTCGACTGCTGATTTACTTCCGCGGCTTCTGCGAGAGACTGAAGCAAAAACAAAAGCACTCTGTACTGTCACGCAGTGCGAGGTTATAGCGACATGATACAATAGAATTACAATAATTCTAGAAAAGTTCAGACCAATACCTATCTAGGTCTCTTTTAAAGGCCTCTACGGGTCTGCATTCTATTAATACTGGAGATAGCTTATTCCATATATTTATGCAACTAAAATCCTTCATGATTTTACAGGTCTCTACTACATCTCCTCTTAGTCTACGCCGTTCTATTTAACACAGACCTAAGCTCCTTAGACATTCAGCGTATGGCTTGTCACCTAGACCCTCAATCATCCTAGTAGCTAGTTTTTGTACTTTTTCTTTACAAGCTATGTACTTCCGGTGGTAGGGTGCACAAGCCTGTACACAGTATTTTAGATGAGGTCTTACCACTGCTTTGTATAAGGGAAGAAAAACCTCAGCTCTAGTGCTGCATAAAGATCTTTTGAGGCGAAACAATTCATTCCGCGCTTTGTTGGCAGCATGCTTATATTGCGCTGAAGGTTTGAAGTCGTTCGCAACAATGATGCCGAAGTCTCGTGATTCATCTGCATGTCGCAGATCTGGAGGCCCGACAGATGTTAGCACAGTAATCACTTCATTTCGAGAAGCCAGTAACTGGCATTTGCTTTATTTTAAAGGTAAATCCCACTTAATCGACCAATCCACTACAGTGCGAAGGTTCTTGGACATGTATCGATTCCCTCTGCTGACGTTCTTCAGATCATCAGCACAAATATCGCAGGGGTAATGGAGGAGAGGAGCCAAGTCGTTGGTAAACCTAAGGAACAATAATAGTCCTAAAACGGAACCTTGGGGAACACCGCTGTGATCAGCGCCGATGCTTGATCTAGCTTCGTCGACCGGAACGCGAAAGGTTCTACCTCAAAGAAACTGCAATCCAAGTCAAAAGTTGCGGATGCAGGCCAAACTATTCCCGTTTCGCAAGTAAGAATCGGTGCTTAACCTAGTCGAAAGCTTTGCTAAAGTCGAAGCAACATACTTCAACTGAGATTCCATCATCAAGACAGATGGTTACTTCATCTAAGAAGCACGCAAAATTGGTAAGAAACACAAAAGAAAGCAGAAGGACATACGATTAGTAACAAACACAAAAGGCCTGACCTACTGGGACTACTACGTATTTCTGCCAGATGTATACATATATAAGTGCAGTATGTCAAACCAAATGTACGTGACATGTTACCTGAGCATCATTATGTGGAACATTCGGTGTATTAAACCCAAATAAAGCTGCTGTATGAGTTGGCTGACGAACTTTGCCCTCTGATTACGCATCTTTTTGGGAGGTCTTTACGTAGTTGCTCTCTACCGACTACTGGAAGCAGGCTACTGTCTCATTTTTAAAAAAGGTGGCAAACACTTCATTAAAAACTATACCTGTCAAGCTGGTCAAGCTGTTACAGAAACTTGTGAGAGACTCGGAGGATATTTGAGAGCGTTTGGGTTGCTCAACCCCTCTCAACACACCCGTGTTGAGAGGTAACTGGAGAACATAGGGCCGAAGCTGTCGAGCGAGGGAAGGCAGTGGACGTGATGTTCATTGACTTTTCCAAAGCTCTCGACTCCGTTCCGCATTCGCGTCTTTTGTACAAGCTGCAATCTTACAGTATTTCTGGACATGTCTTGCGATGTATTTCAACTCTCCTAATCGGAATGGAGATGAGTGTTCGTGTGGGAGCCGGTCTGTCTTTTCGACAATGCGTTCTCAGTGGGGTCATTTAAGCTTCTGTCCTTGGTTCCCTTCTCTTCACTTTATACGTCAGCGACTTACCTGATGAGCTGGGGTGCCATCCCTAGTGTTTGCGGATGACTTAAAATTCTTATTCACAGTAAACGACCCGACTTCTCTACTGACCCTACAAAGCGCTGTGGATAGCTTTTGGGACTGGTCCTTTTTATGACAGTTTGCCCTTGAATGTCGTAAGATGTTCAGTCCTACGCGTAGGACCAAACGACCCACCGACGCGTTATTAGCTTGGTGGCAACGAAGTTCTGCGGTTGCAGCTCCAAGCTAACCTAGAAGTCTTGCTGTCAATCGAGGTTTGGGGATCGGATGCACTTACTACAGAAGCATAGGACCTCACTCTCTGGATGTTGTACTGTCTAGCAGACCTGATCACGTCTGGCGAGGGAATAGTAGAAAGTCGGGTCTGGACTGAACGCTGTTCACGGGAGGGCGGAGAGATAGATGTCGATCAGCAGTCCGCAGTTACAACTGCAGATGTCTTCGATTTTGTCGGGCGGCTCCGTCCATCAGTCGTTGGACATGTTGCAGATGAACCGGAGTGGAGTCGACTCCGCCGTCTCGATGTATTAGCGTCCGAGGGAGAGCGAGGAGAGTGACGTTCATCATTCTTGGGGGACATAGCCAAAGATGGACAAGAACCTGGAGATAGTGACCGTAGATTGGTAGACAGGCGGTTGCTGCTTCCTAAAGTCCTGCACGAGTCACAATGGAAGATAATGACCTGTGAGGTACAAAGCTGAACGTGGTGGCAAAGCTCAGCGCTGATGCCGCAGCAGACTATGTGCAGCCATCCACTACATAAGAAGCATTGCACAGCTTTCGATCGAGATATGACACCCTTGCCGCAATCCATGCACTTGGAAGTCATAATACACACTTACTCAAAGCTGCAAAATTGCACGCAGAAGCGTCCACTTCCAATGCCTAAGAAACAATGACAGAGACCAAAGCAACACTAACGTCAACGAGAAAATTCGAAGGTGGAATATTCACGGGATCCTCCTACTGTCCCGGTCCCACGAATTTGAACTCTAACACTTGTCTATCGGCGCCATTTGCTGACATATTGCACTTTGGCGGGCTCCTAGATATTTACTTTCCGCCGGCAGTTGTCATCTTGAGTGCTTGAGAGTTTCTGCTCGTGTTCCGTGTGCTGTGGTTTCCGTTGCTTAATCTCATAAATTCTGGAACACTGACAAGGTAAGATATAATGTTGACTAGCAATACCTAAAGCAATGTCCATGGGTGTAATTATTACCATAACGCATGCCTTTCCGGCATATTTTTTGGCAACCTATGTTTCAATGGAGATGCTATGTTCGATCTTCTCACGTTGAATGGGTATGTTATGGCTGCTTTAGCGGTTTTACAGGACCAAGCAAGACTTTTTAAACTGCATTTTCTATGGCCGAAACCAGATGATCAGACCTGCGACTTACATACCGTTATCCTGCATTTGTCAGTTTTGTTTTGCCCATTTTTATGAAGATGAAATAAATCTTAATGTTACTTTCCTAATACAATGATTTTGATCTTGTACCTTTTGGTGTAATGTGCAATGTTTGTAGCTGTTGCGGTGTCGTGTTGACTTTGCCTCCATCCGCCTTTTGACGTCATTCATGATTTTCGATTACTAATTGTGCAAGTTTATGTCGCATGCGGGGCTGCGTTCACTGCGTGCTCTTCATCTGTTTTGGATAACAGGAAGGCATGTTATCAACTGAAGCAAACCGCATAACTCCTGTTCGCCACACATTGAGAACCATTTGCATATTGGATTTGATCAGGCTTAGTATGTATTAATGTTGCCAGTGTTGACACACACTTATGTTCAGGATTTGCTATGAGACCACCTTTCACTAACCGTCATTGGTCTTTCATGTTTCCCAACGAACGAACATTGCTCGGTCGGTATTGTTCAGCCCTAAGACGCGCTACGCAATCCGATTTTTAGCCCAAATACATAGATAATGACATTCAGACGGCTACATCGTCCACGCTATTAATGGATGCAGCTATTTTTTTTATCCCTACGTTTCTCCTAATTCCCACGTTAACAGACACGCGAATAGTGTCCTGACACGATGGACGGAGACAGCCTGGCAAATGCGTAAGCGTGACTGAGTGAAAGTTGCACATTTGTTAGCCAGGACAGTGAGGTTAACGCTTCCACCTCGACGTCACAATTGCACCGAATATTGATAGGCAGCGACGCGGAGCGAAGTACAACTGCGGATATCGTGCAAGATTTACGACGCTGGGTAAAGTGTACACGACCCAGCGTTTCCTTCGTATACAAGTTGCTTGATGCTCTGCGCAAGAATGTGCCTAGGCTACCGAAAGATTACAGGACATAAGCACATGCAGACCATTTGCGTTGGTACGGGGGAATATGGCCACATTGGGCTACTGCGTGGCTCATGCATTATATACCAGAATGGAGGCATTCAGCTGCCGGAGAGGGTTGTAGTTCAACTGCACATAGATGCCTTCGCCCCTTACACTTCCTCGTAACAGCAGATCTGGCCAATTCCCTATCGATCGGTTGATCCGGTGAAGTTCGATCCATTTGTTGTGGGTGTTAACAGTGGCCCGAAAAAAACCTAATGATACGAATGAATTTCTGAACCCACTTATACTGGACATGCAAGATTTGATGACCATCGGTT
>OX104061.1:1805824-1834364 GCA_944474145.2 Dicrocoelium dendriticum | reverse complement strand
CCAGCAGGTCTAGAAATATACCTATTTATTTATTTATTTATTTACTTTGGACGATTGCATCATGTTCTCAGACAGAGTAGTCATCCCGCGGGCGTTGCAACAAAGAGTGCTGCGACAGTTCCATGCAGGACATCCAGGGCTAAACCGAATGAAAGCGCTTGCCAGAAGTTATGTATATTGGCCGTTTATGGACAGGCAGCTAGAGCAGCTAGCTAAAAGTTGTGGCAACTGCGCTACCGCCTCAAGGGCACCGCCAAAGAGTGAACTCCGCTCATGGCCTAAACCAACTAAACCTTGGAGTCGTGTTCATGTAGACTTTGCAGGCCCAATCAATGGCCAGAACTTTCTCATGGTGGTCGACGCCTATAGCAAGTGGCCCGAAGTGTTCCTCATGAGAAGCACGAAAACCAGCGCAACCGTCTCTAGGTTGCGACAAATCTTCAGCAGGTTCGGCTGCCCTGAAACATTGGTGACGGACAATGGAGCACAGTTTACTTCGGCCACATTCATGGAATTCTGCCAACGCTGCGCCATCAAACACTTGCGGTCTCCACCATTCCACCCACAATCGAATGGCCAAGCAGAGAGGTTTGTGGATACATTCAAACGCGCTCTCCTCAAATCAAGGAGGGAGGGAGACCTAGAGGAGGTGATCGACCGCTTCCTATTTCTGTACCGATCTACACAAAATCCACAAACGCCGGGTGGAATATCACCAGCAGAGGCAATGATGAAGAGAAAACTTCGCATGCCATATGATGCAGTTCGGCCATCCTCAGAGTTCATAGCTGGTGAAAGGAACCTAAAGATGGAACGTGATTTTAATCGGCGGTTTGGTGCCAAGCAACGTTCGTTTAGACCGGGTCAGCCAGTACTTGTGCGTGATTATCGGGGTGGACACGCGAAATGGACGCCAGGCACGATCCAGTGCAAGCGCGGAAGCGTCATTTACGACGTGCTGGTTGGAACGCAGGTATGGGTACGCCATGCAAACCAACTGCGAACAACAATGTGCCAGCCACAAGCAATAGAATCCGCCAAGCTTCCATTTGACCTGTTGACAGACAGCTTCAACTTGCCTACAGAGCCAGTAGAAGAACCCTGTCATCAGACGAATAATACCAGACCGCAGAGTACGGAATTCGAATCCAGAACACTACAGCCAAGGCGATGCACCGGTAGGCGAAGAATCCCTTCCAGGAGGCTTCAGGTTAATCCCCGGCTAGCTTCATACACAACGGCAACAGCTTCAAGAGGGGAGGTATCCGGGAATCAGATAAAAACATAAAAGAAAAAGGGAAAGTATATAATGGTGACTGAAAGCTGGGCTGAAGAGAATCGCCTACCCCGTGCGGTCGATCAGGCAATCGATCGAGCGGACGAATGCGTTTTTAAAACACCCGGCTAATTGGACTTTTGCCTCAGAGTTGAGAGGACAGTGTTTTCGGCGGCATTTTCTGGCTACGTTGGCAGAGTTTTTGTTAACACGTTTTTCGTGGTCAAGGCTGTTGGAATTTTGATTTTTCTTCGGCTGGGCTAGAATTGCTGCGGAGAAATTCCTGGGTGGTTAATTCGGAATAGCGAAAAGGGGAAGATCAAACAGGATTTAAAACGGAACACCCGTATCGCATGCTGGCCAACCAGTTAATGCCCACGTTTAATGCCCTAGCAGTCCATGCTGTGGCAGTCACGTGAAGTAAGCAAAGGATAGGAAGAGAACTCGAAGGTACAGAGTAAGGAAGTGCACTGTAAATAAGAAAATAATACCAATGTGTGGAGAGAAGTAAAGAAACGAGCATCTAAGTACGAAGATGCGAGCTACTCATGAAAATGGTAAGGTTTCGTGTTACCACCCAAGTGCGTCAAGTTGCCGCTCAAACCCCTTAACCGTAAATTCCCTGATAACACTTTCCGGGAGCATGTTCCAGCGCGTGACAGCCGGATTTCCGCCCTAATCCCATCGGAGCGCGGTTTGTCCAGCTTCAAGGAGTGACCGCGTAGAACAGACAATCTAGCCGGACTGAATAACTCAGATAAATTTGGGCCGACCTTCCCAGTTAAGATACGGTAGGTTAAGATTAGATCTCCTCTAAGCCTTCGGTAGTGCACTGAATGCATTCGGGGGTACGTCCGTCCCCGTAATCCCTCGACTAACCTAGTACCCACTCGTAAAACCCTCTCTAGCTCCATTTTGTCCCTGACGAGGCAGGGCGGACGAGCCTGGACGCAGTATTCCAGATGAGGCCGAACAAAATCCGAGATCAGTCTCGTAAAGGTGCCGCTAGTCAAGACCCCGAAAGCACATCGTATTAACCACAACATGCGGAAACCCCTGCTTGCGGCCTTCTTACAGTTGTCGCCCGGAGTGTAAAGCCGAAGAGTGTATGACGCCTAGGTCAATCTGGCCAGATACGCGGAGGAGTTCGACTCCACCGACCAAATACTTCGTAGGAGGACAACCTCCTCCAATTCGAAGAACGGAGCACTTTGCTTGATTTATGGGCAGTAACCACAAAGTAGACCAGTCCCAAGGCTTATCTAATGCTCGCTGAATGGCTTCGAAACCCGCAGGAACATCGACAACGTTCCACAGCTACAGGTCATCAGCAAATAGCAGCGATGGTACCTCAAGCTCCGGGGGTAGGTCATTCACGTAGAGAAGAGTAGAGATCCAAGGATCGAGCCCTGCGGCACGCCACTGAGAACAGACTGCCTAAACGATAGGCCCCGGCCTACCCGTACCCACTGTTCTCTACCCCCCAAGAACGCAGTCACCCAATGAAGGGCGCGGCCAGATACCGCGTAGGAGGTCAGCTTTTGCGCGAGCCTCAAATGGGGTACCTTGTCAAATGCCTTCGAAAAGTCGACGAAAAGTACATCCAGCGCGCGGCTATTATCTACTGCATCCGCCAAAGTTTCGCGAGCTACCAGTAGATTCATCAGACACGAAAATCCTTCCGGAATCCGTGTTGTACATCGCTAAGTAGATTAATTCCACTCAGATGACTTTTCAATGAATCTCTAATCAGTTTCCCGAGGAGTTTGAATACTACACTCGTGAGGCTAACTGGCCTGTAATTTGCAGGCAGACTGCTGTCCCCAGTTTTGAAGATGGGACAGATGACAGCTTCCTTCCATTCGGAGGGCAATGCACAGCTGTCAAGTGATTTCGGAAACACCTTAGCGAGCGGTCCACTTAGTTCCGCAGCCAACTCATGCAACAGTTTCGGGTGAATTAAATCAGGCCCAAAGGCTTTAGAAGGGTTCAGCCCATGTAGCAGCCTACGAACTTCCGTCTCTGCTACAATAAATTCAGATGGTCCTGAACTCTCTGGGATTCTGCAGCCCAGCTCAACGCCTGTCAAAGAGGCCTACATTATAAACGCTGCCGCATACCGCCCACTAAGTACGCAGGCCTTGTCATGGTCCGTATGCGCATGAGTACCGTCATCATGCATCAATACTGGAATTGACATGTTCGAAGCGCAGCGCCTTTTGACACAAGCGAAGAATCTTTTACGATTCTCCGCAGCTTCGTCCGTTAACCCTTTCTCGAAATTGAGCCGAGCATCCTTTAGGTGTTGCTTAGACCTATTTCTAGCCTTACGGTACCTAAGTACAGGTGGACGGAGCATCTCGGTAAGTCCGCCAACATCTAGACCATAAGGTCACCGGTTCGAATCCTCGTAGGGGTGGGCGTCCTCGCGGTATACTCAGCCCGTGCGTGACTGCTGGTGGTTGCGCGGCAGCGAAGCGCCATTACGGCGTACAGCTGACACATTATTATTTTCATTAGACCTCTTCGTGTGCAGATGCCTGCCAGTGGGATCTATCCAGCGCGGCTGGGCTCTTGCCTCCTGTCTCCTTGTTTCTGGGATGAAGAGAGCAGAGACCTCTGCAAGGTAGGACTTAAATTTATCCCAGGCAACCTGGACAGTATCGTCGTTGAGATTGCACAATGGAAACCCGAAGCCCGGTTCTCATTGATTGATAGTCTGCGTACCATATGTTCGGGCGAGACTCAGCAGTACTCTGGTAGCCTCTAGACAACTGAAGAGCAAACAAACATGATCACTGGAACCCAGTGGAGGTCCGTAAGTAATGTCACCAACAAAATCTTGTGGCTTAGCAAATACAACGTCCAAGATAGACGGTACTTGGGCGTCCATGTACCTGGTGAGGAGGTCAAGGAACTGATGCAACTGTAGTTAGAGCGTAAGCTCAAGCAGATCAGCACCGAATGTGCCTGACGCTAAGTCGCAAGAAAGACCTGCTTAGCAAACCTCTGAGAGCTTTAAGTCGCCCGTCATCAACTATCGTTTGCGGACTGGGAGCGAATGAATTTAATTACCTCTTTAGATACGCTCTTTGGACTTCTATACACAATTACAACTGTAACCTGAGCCGAGGATATGCTAAGCACAGCCGACAGAGCTTCAACCGTTTTGTCTTCCGACTGAAATAATCAAGTATTCGGAATGTCAAGTTTACAGCTCACATAAAGAGCGACGCCCCATCCCTGTCAGGCAGCGGAGCAATCGCAACTAAATAGTGCGTAACCAGATAGATGTACTTCACCATCCGTGATGTCCTGAGACAGCCAAGTTTCAGTGAATGCGAGTATATCAGGATGAGACCCATCTACAAACAGACTTAACTCTACACCTTACACCTTAGGCTGCACACGTTCCTGGGTCGTGCGCTGTCAGAACTGACAGTGATAGGGCGGAAAAGGACCGCAGGCTGATCACCCGAAAACCCACTAACCACAGACCTTGTTCACCGGCCGCTCGCCTGCATTTTAGGCACTTGATGGCCTCCCTTAGCCTCAGGCTATCGGCCAGCGGAAGGTCCGGCAGAACTCTAATATTTGTATCTTGCAGCTTAAGCGAAAACCACATGAGAGCGTTGCGTTCCTCCGGCGTAGAGACGACCACACGAAGTGGCCGCGGTCGAGGGTTTTGTACATTAACAGGAACGTTCCCCAGTCTAATCAGCTTCCTGACAGTAAGGCCTGGAAAACCAGGCGGAAGAAGTTTCGTTACGCACATTTTAAACCAAAAGAAGTCGTCCAACATGCGATCAGCAGGAGGGACAGTCGTAGCTTCAGCTGCGTTACGGAATGTACCGCTACTATCCTTGAAAGTATTGCCACGACGGGATGTATTAACCCCACTGGTCTTTGATTTGATACTTGGAGCAGGTGGCTTCATCACTGGCGATGGGACTGACTTTAGACCCTCCGATGATGTAGCAACGGCAGCGTGTTTTTCGCTCCATTGTCGTCTTACTTTTTCGGTTCATCAATTCCACCGAAAGGGCTTTATGGCAGATTTGGTCTGCTTTTTCTTCTTGATAACGGGAGCAGGGTCCCGTGACGATATTTTGCTATGAGCAGAGTCAAACAGACCTTCAAAACATGCCTGCTTGGTGAGAACCGAGATAGCCGGCAGCTTTGGCTGACAAGTAATATATGTCCGAATCTTCGACTTCGCACAACCGTCAGACGGTCTGACAAGTAACGACACGGCTTGTTTCCGGTGACGAGACAACTATAACTTCTTGTTTAGCATAGCGTTTACGGGGTTTCTTGGTTCTCTTTCGCTTTACTTGAAGGGACCCTTGAATCAGAAATTCAGCGTCGATCAAAGTAGCTTTATATAGGACGTGCGAAGCAGCTTCATTTTTGTGGTCGGTAGCCATCTGGAGGGGTGACATAATGATTGGTGCCACAAGTGGGTCTCCAGTGCAAGCGATCAAACCTGCGTTGTTGGAGACGGGAAGCGTCGTCATGAACAGCTCAAGCTTAAAGGGAAGGTCTGAGAGCATCGAGAACGGACGCTCCACATTTTGCAGCCGGGCATCAAGACATTCGTCTCCCGTACGAAAGGCCGCGCTGCCTTGCCGGCGGCTGCAGCAATTGGTACAACTGAAAAGCAACATTTCGCTGGAGGCCAGCGCTGCGTACTGCCCGGTATTTAGGTCCGTAAAAGCTGGTGGGATCATCGGTTGCAGACATCGCATTGCATACCGCCGGAATAGTCAGTTACTGATATATTGAGGCCTGGACTGCCACAAAGTGCGATAACTGCAGAATCCAAGCCACCAGGAAAAACAGCCTCAGTGCATTGCAAGACCGATATAGTAGGAAACAGAGTGGAATTATAACACGTGCACAATAGTTAACGGACCCAAATAAAAAGGCAAAGCCTGGGTGCAAAAAAGGATTAAAACTGGAAAAAAACGGAAAATTACTAGTAAGTGCCAAAGACGCTTTGACCAGAACCGTTTTAAGCGATCCAAGATATTTTGGTTAAGATGAAATTTGACAATAGGCAAACTCCGCTAAAAGTGTTTATTCAACCACTGTTTTCCACAATATGCTACAAAAGCTCGAGTATTATGGCACGCCAAAATATTCGAGTTACCAGGTGGTACTCACTGCGGCGGGCTTGGAAATCACCACTGGTATGCAGCCAGGGATACGTTTCTTTCCTGTAACCACTACCCTTTCAGAGCCTACGCGATACGCCCCGGCCATTGCCTCCTCTCACTACTGCCGCCGCTATGTGGTTTAGCAATGACACTTGGCCACAGGTAACATAGATTTTCCATGCCCACCTGTCTTTCAGAGCGACTGACATGTGTGCCGCCCACTGCCTCCCTACCTCGCGCTGTCACAGAGCCTCCTCTCACGCACTGTCGCCGCCATGTGGTGTTGCATTGATACCTAGCTACAGGTAACATGGATTTTCTATGCTCACCTCCCTTTCAGAGAGCCTGGTATGTGTTCCGCCCACTGCCTTCCTACCTCGCGCTGTCACAGAGCCTCCTCCCACGTCCTGCCGCCGCCATGTGGTTCAGCAATGACACTTGGCCACAGGTACCATAGATTTCCATGCTCACTTCCTGTTCACAGCCCCTGATGTGTCCCGCCAACTGTCATCCGACCTCATGTTGCCACAGAGCCTCCTCCCACGTACTGACGCCACCATGTGGTGCAGCCACCGGTAACCTAGATTTTCCATGCTCACTTATATTTCACAGCCACAGTGACATACGCCGCCCATTGACTTACCATCTCACGCTGCCACAGAGCCTGCTCCCACGTGTCGCCGCAGCCGTGTGATAACTTAATGATACACGGCCAAGGGTAATGTTCCTTGTCCACCATGCTTTCTCTATCAGATCCTATGTGACGTAAGTGCATTCCATGTCTCCTACCACAGCACCCTGTCCGGCCTTCCTTCGTCTTCCAGTTCCTCCACGTTTCCCATTCCTTCAAGAACGGAGCAACGGCCCTTTGCAGGGCCACCCCTGATTCCGTGTCTTGTCGTCCCACAACCCATAGGAAGTATGCAAACTCCGCTATTCTCTTGCGGCGGACTACAAGCTCACAGGTTAAGTGGGTGGTTCCGTAATCTTCCTACATCGTATGGTGGAGTTCATACATCATGGCATGGGACGCAACCCTGCGACCTATGCGAACAACATGCTCCTCCAATAAGAACGTGGTCGGTCCACCATTTGCAGACATTTTCAACCACTAACATACCGATGTACCCGTTCATTATTCGTAAACCCTGTTATTGTAGTCGACTCACACTTAGCAATGTTCATCTGCATGCGCCCTCCTCTCCTACGGTACCCATATTTGATGAACCGTTTTTCAGTATTCGCGCTTGGTGGGTGATGAGCGTTCGCAACGCTCCCCACCTAAACGAGAATATTTGCATATGGTGTGAGCGTCCAGTCTGCCCACCTGCTATATAATCAAACACCACCTAACAAGGGGTTGCGTACCTCAGTACAACGTGGCCATGCACATCAGTCAGCATTATGTGGACAAAAGCTTGCGCCAAACGTTAACATCCCATTCATGACGTTGTGTTACTCAAATATGCAAGCCCCTTAATAGTACACATATATATCATTAACGTTAAATACACTGCCTCTTCTGTTCACCATAATGTACGCAGCGACCTAGGTATAAGTTAGCTTTCGCGGGATGGTTTACAGAATTCCATTTCCGCTACTTCACAGAATACCATTGCTTAAGTCCGTCACCCTTACCGACGCCATATTCTTTACACCATTGACACTGTTTCGAGAAACCACTTTTCCGCATAACACCTCTTAACCTCTGAAATCAGCGACTACGCGCTTACATGCTTTTATACCATCAATTAAATCGAACTCATTTTCCCTTGCTCGATTAACGGCTTTCGAATTTACCAAAGGTAAATAAGAACAGTCTGCTTATCCATATAACAAACCTACGCAGTCAAAACTCTTATATATATATATATATATATATATATATATATATATATATATATATATAATTCCTCTGCGTCCGCAAATTTATATCACATAGGCCATTGTAATGAAGGATAACTTCCATCATACGCAACATACCAAACCGGAAATATATATTCCATCTAGATTCAGATTCAGCTTCAGATGGACTGGAACGATAGGAAAATCCCTTGGGTGTTCTTTCTTGGATAAATCGTTGAGCCAGGAAATGATAAGGTGCTAGTTCTTGATAGATATAAAACGAAACACCCGAAACACACCCTGATCAACCAATCTACCGTTTAACAGGTATCATACATACAGCATGAGCTGGTATAGAGACTTTCACAGAAACATTATGTAACCTTAACATTTGTTACTTATGATCTTATCCATCTCCTATACCATATTCAATAACCTATCGATGCTTACTTACATACGCATTTTAGTGCAATATACATATCTGTTTACATTTCGATTTACGTTTATATACATATATACATGTATATATATTATACATACGTATATATGTCCGTACAATACATATATATATATATGTATATATATATAGCCTATACATGTGAACGTCCATAGCATAATGAGGTTTGTATGGGATATAGGTTATATCATAAGTCGGAAATGCGCATATTAATTATTGCTTCCCTATAAGCCTATCTACTCCTGCATGATTTTTACATATCACATGTGAAATGCGATATCGAGGAGATCGGCGCTTTGTTATCCTGTAAAAGATAAACATTACGTTTCCTTACAAACACATTTACATTTATATATATGTATATATACATACATATATATATATCGCTTTCCACCGCACTTCCCATGTTTACACACACTCTCTATTATCTAACCATTAGCAAGGATTCTAGTCATCATGTCGGTTATACGATTAACAAAGCCATATGTAAACTCCACTAAAAATCAATTCCCACTTAAATAAGCCATCTGCTAAACGCGGATCCTCCTGTGTCTTGGACAATTAAAAATACAACTTCCCACTTACTTCCTTTTTCCGATACATACCGCGGACTTCTATAAACCACTTTGTATATTACGTTTCATTTTTAACAACTTAATTACTGCAATATTTCAACTGTAGACTTTTATTCAACTGCAAATAGGCATGGTACAGGTCATTTTTTGGATTTTTGTAGGCATTGAGATCTTTACAAACCCGTTACGCAAAAAGCTTACTCAATAAAACACTTGTTTTTTGAGAATGCAGAAACAGGTTGACCTGATGGACAACAGACCGCATTCAAAATCGCGCCAGTGGCGGACAGCACGATCCCAAACTCGAAGAGTATGGCACGCCAAAAATATCGAGTTACCAGGTGGTAATCACAGAGACGAAGCGAGAGAGCACAGTGTTGGTTGGCGACGATTAGTACGCAATTTTGCCGAGGTCGTTGCGTTCAGCTTTTACCTTCGGTTGGGTTCGAAGTTTTGTGGAGCAATAATGTGTCAGTTTCAGCAGCGCGCCTAGCTGAAAGATTATAACAACTGGCGACGGAAAGAATTAGAAATATGGTGAAATGTGCTGCTGAACATTTTTAAAACCTGCTTTTCCAACGGCAAGCTAAATTGAGGCACAAATGAAACTGATTGAAAAGATGACACAATGCTTGAGGTTGCAGAAAACAAGAGCAGCAACGCGGGGTATGCAGGAGAGTTTGGTTGATATTCTCGCGCATGCAATCATTGCATTCATTTACAACGCGGATGCACATTCGAAGCGTGGTTCAAGCACTGGAAAGACATATTCCGGAGGGACTTCATTCGTCAGAACGAATCCTGGGAGGTGCGATTGCTGCTTAGCAAGCTCGGAATAAGTGAACACTTAAAGGTTAATAGACCACATTCTGCCCGGACAACCCAAGAATCTGCCTTTTGACAAAGTAGTGTGGCAGCTGAAGAACGTTTTTGGTGAGCAGGTATACTTGTTTAATATTCGTTAGCAATGCCTGAAAATGGTCGAACAGGAATCGGACGGGGCTCTAGCAGACACGATTAACCGTTAGTGTGAACGTTTCCAACTAAGCCCTATCAGACGTTCAGTTTAAGCATCTTATTTTCTTCAGCGCTCTGCGTTCCCCAGGGATGCTGATCCCTGCATGGCTTTTAGCCAAGCTGGATCAGGATCCTTAGCTGACACTATAAGCCCTTGTAAGTGAATGCAAATGGCTGCTCACTGTAAAACACGACACTTCCTTGGTCGAACGGAATTTTCGCGCATCATCAGCTACCGTGCACATCGTGAAAAATGCCAGCACTGTCAGCCGAAGCAAACCCTTCAAAAGGTCTACGAACAAACCGCCCACAGCATGCACGTCATGCATCGAATAGCATTTCGCGCGCTTTTGTCGGCGGAAATGACATATCTGTCCAACGTGCCAAAAGCGTGGGCATAGGGAGGCATTCTGCAGTCAGATCCGGTCGAAGAAATTGAAGGTCTTATCGAAATGGGAATCCTATGAAGATTGGCGTAAAGTCTCTGTCCATAATTACCGCACTCCAAAGTGAGTGTAAACCGAGACGACGATTCATCGCTGTGTTGATCAAGGCGAACCCAACGAAACTGCAATTCAACACGGACTCGGACATCTCGATTATTTCCAGGAGCACATGGAGTCACCTAACGTGGCTGAAGATGGGCGAGTCTCAGCACTTTGCACATAATGCATCCGGCGGTGTGTTAAACTTATTGGGCGAACCTACTTGCAAGATTGCTTTCAAAGGTGCGAAAGATTGGGGGACATGCTACATTTCAGACCGGCCGAATTTGAATCTTCTTTGTCTCGACTGGATAGCAAATTTGCACCTCCTCGATGTTCCCTTGAACCAAATCTGCCACCGAGTTCGAGCAAGTCTAGACCCGTCAACAAAGTCCGTCGAAGATATGACATGTACTCTGAAACAACAACTTGCCTCTGTCTTTCAGGATTTCTTGGGCCACTATACGAACACCAAGGCAAAGCTGAGCTTGCGACTTGGTACCAAACCAGTGTTCAAAGCTATAAGACCGGTGCCATATGCAGCAATGTCAACCGTTGCTCAAGCACTCGGTCGACTTTAACGTGCGGGAGTCATCACAGCTGTCAACTACTCATCATTTGACGCACCTATTGTCCCAGTGCAGTAAGCAAATGCAAGGTTTGCAGCTGCGCTGACTTCTCGACTGGCCTAAACGCTGCGCTCGACGACCATCAGTACCCATTACCTGTACCTGGAGATATCTGTGCGGAACTGAATGGTGGTAAGTACTTTGCTAAGCTTGATCTATCGGTTACCTACCTTCAAGTGGAAGTTGGCGAAGTCTTGCTGGCGTTGTTGACGATGAACACTCATCGTGGGCTATTCCAATACAACCGCTTGGCAGTTGGTGTAAAAACGGCGCCAGCCATTTATCAATAGTTGTTGGACACCATGCTAGCGGGCGTTTTTGGAACCGCTGCATACCTGGTTGACATCATAATGATGGGGCGAACAACAGAAGTATTTAAACGCCTGAATGAAGTGCTTGCTTGTATACGGTCGTATGGTTTCCGGGTTCGCGAGTATAGATGCACATGTTTCACGCCGATCATCAAATACCTCGGTTTTATCCTCGAAAAAATGGACGTCGACCAGATCCGGAAAACATAGAAGCCATTAGAAAAATGCCTCCACCAACTGATCTACAGTCCGTGCGTTCCTTTTGTGGGCGCGTCAATCACTACAGCCTATTTTTGCCTGAAATGCCACGCCTGCGTGCCCCGTTAAACAAGCTACTAGCAAAAGGCCCAACTTGGAACTGGACATCAGAATGCCAGAAGGCCTACGAACGGGTCAAGGACTTGCTGTCCTCAAAATTGCTGTTGACTCATGTTGATCTTACCAAGGAGAGCGTCCTAACCACAGATGCATCAAGCCATGGGATTGGCGCAATAATTTCACACACGCACGCCGATGGATCTCAGAAAGCAATCGCACTTGTCGCCAGAACACTTAAGAAGGCTGAGAGGAATTAGAGCCAGATTGAGGAAGAAGCATTGGCCATAGTGTACGCGGTCAAGAAATTCCACAAAATGCTATAAGCTCGCCGCTGCAAGCTGCTGACAGGTCACAAGCCTTTGCTGTTTATCTTTGGTTCGGAAAGGGTATCCCGGCTTTCACAGCCAACCGGCTACAATGCTGGGCTCCTACCTTAATGGGGTATACTTTCGAGCTCCACTACCGGTCGACAATTTCCATTGGCAAAGCGGATGCACTGCCACGCCTAATCGATGCCCACCAGCAAGAACATGAGGACACAATCATTGCCTCGGTCCAGGTTGAACATGACGTCAACTTTCTGGTAACTGACGCAGTGCACGGTCTACCAGTTGCAGCAGAAGCTGTACGAACCGGAACACTTCGGGACCCAATGCTTAAGAAGGTTACACAACATCACAAACAAGTTAGCCGCATACATGTCCATCTGCCGAGTTGAAAAGTACTTTCAGAGGAGCCACGCACTCTCTATTGTAAACGACCACATACTATTTTCGGAAAGCGTGGTCATCACCAAGGCACTTCAGAAGCGCCTTATTCGGCAGTTCCACGCGTCATCCTGAACAAAACGGAGGAAGGCTCTTGCCCACATTTATGTATACTGGCCCCTCATGGAAAAACCGCTAGGAGAAAGAGCTAAACGCTGCCAAAAGTACGCCAATGTCTTAAAAGCGCTACAAAAAATCATAACACTGTTCATGGCCAAATGTTATTATCCATGGTGCCGCATCCATACCGACTTTGCATGACTGATCAACTGCAGAAATTTCCTCATTGTAGTCGACTCATTCAGCAAGTGGCCGGAAGTGTTTCTCATGGGTAGCACAACCACCAATGCCACTGTATCGAAACTGTGCCAAACCTTTAAAAGATTCGGCTGTCCTGAGACAATTGTAGCTGACAATGGCGCACAATTCACTTCAGCCAAGTTTACGGGTTTTGCAAGCAATGCGCCGTCCAACACGTTCATTCGCCACCTTTTCACCCACAGTCAAATGGCCAAGCAGAAAGATTAGTCGACACGTTCAAGCGAGCTCTCCACAACTCAAAAGAGAAGGGACGTATAGAGGAGGTGGTTGACTGGTTCCCTTTTCTCTATCGAGCATCGCCGGATCCATACGCGCCGGAAGGAATTTCTCCAGCGTAGGCTATGATAAACAGGAGGCTCCGCATGCCTTTTGACACCATCCGATTGCGCTCGGAACCCTCTGCTGGGGAAAGAAACCGCAGAATGGAACAGGATTTTAACCGACGGCATAGAGCAAAGAATCGATCTTTAACGCCTGGACAGAAGGTGCTAGTACGAGACTATCGGGAAGGCCATGCAAAATAGCCGCTAGGAACGGTCAAAATCAAGCGCGGAAACGTGATGTAGGACGTGATGGTGGGCGCCCAGATCTAGGCACGGCATGCAAACCAGTTACGGCCCACATTGTGCCAACCAGAATGAGCAAGACCTACGGAACTCCTGTTGGATTTACCGGTGGAAAGCTTCAAATTGCCGAAGGTAGCAGGGGAAGACTGCACACAGTCGGGCAAAGAATCCAGCACACGGACGTCGGAACGAAGTTCTCGGGCACTTCTGCCAAGGAAATGGACCGGCAGGCAGAGAACTCCGTCCCGAAGACTACAGGTTAATCCTAGACTTTCGACGTATACATCGGACGATATCTCAGGAGGGTAGGTGTTCGGGAGAAAGAGTTGCCTTGGAAAACCACTATTTTGGCGATTAATCGATTATTAACGATTATCGCATGGATTACAAACGTTCCGGAATGTTCTAGCTCTACACATGAGCAAAAACCACCTGACACTTTGGCAAAAGCTATTGGTAACCACTAAGCCTCGTGGCTGACTTTCTAATTCCAGAAGTCGAAGGTCAGTAAAACATTTATAAATACAGCCAAGGTCAGCAGTAGTTGTACAGTGTTGGTTGGCGGCGATTAGTACGCTATTTTGTTAAGTTCCTTGGCGTTCTGCTTTCTCTTTCGTTTGGGTTGGAAGTTTTGTGGAGCTGTACTGTGTCAAGTTGGAAGCGCGTCTAGTAAGAAGGTTAAAATATTTCTCGTGAGCAGTATTCCTGTGATACCCACTAAGGTGGTATGCATCGTACGGTTTGTTGCTACCCATTGGGTGTAAAGCGCATTTACCTCGGTTTACTGGCAATTCCCAATTTATGCACCATTCGTGTAGCCGGTCCAGAGCACCCTGGTAATCTGACTGCATCCTCAAGACAGGATACTGTTGCCCATAGCTAAAGGTCATCGGCGTGGATCAAGCAGTTGGTTTGCAGTGCATCCGGCGGATCGTTATTTTCTAGTTTGGAAAGCTCTAGTCCAAGCACCAGCCCTCGTGGAACGGCACTAGTCAGTGGCACAGGAGCAAAGGGGGTTTGGTTCACCATTACGCGCAATGTACTACCACTTAAGAAATCGGCAATGCATGGGGTGGTTTCCTGTACTGCCAACTCCCTGGGGTTTATGTAGCCGTCGTACGTGTGAAACTATATCAAAGGCCCTACTGATGTCAATGTATGGTACCTCAACCTGGTTTCAGACGTCTGCGACTTCGGCCCATGTTTCCCTGGTGATAAGTAAGTTAGAGATGCATGAACGTGCTCCCCGGAAGCCAGGTTTGATGTGTAAGATGATGTTAAGGTTCACACAGTGTAGCTGGGGGACGCACTTGACTATTCTTTTCATGGTTTTGCATACGATTGTGATCAGAAATATTGACCGGAAGTTCGCTGTGTCTGGTTGGTTTTCCCCTTGTAGTTGGACAGGACGGTGCCTGTTTTCCAGCCTGTGAGTGAGCAGCCGAGTTCTAGGGATTGCCGAAATACTTGACAGACAGGGGCGGCGACGCACTTAGCTGTGCTTCTGGCGACGCTGGGATCCAATCCGTACGGGCCTAGGGAGTCGTTCCGGTTCCGTTCGAGGAGTAGCTTAGCGACTTCCTCGGGGTTAATTGCAACTTGTTCCGTAGAGGAGCCTACAGGCAAACAGTTGTTGACTAGTGCAGGTTCCACTGAGTAGACCAAGGAACATTATGCGGCCAGTAGGTTTGTCTTTTCATCATTGCCGTAGAGAACGGTACCTTCCTTAGCAGAGGATAGAACGGGAATCCCACTTCCCGTTTCGGCATTTCGCTACAGGTAGGCAAAATTATTCTGAGACATTATGTTTTCCAAGGCCGGTCCTTGTTCCATGTATGTTGTCTCGGTTTCTCAGGGTGCATATGTTTGTGACAGTTTTGTACTCTAATTACCTTGACATCAGTCCTGTGCGCTTGAAATAAATATATAAATAAATGGCCTATTCCCTGTAAAACGAGACACACTTCTAAAGTCATGATTAAATATGTATACAAGCAAAGCTTCTTTGGAATATTAAAACATTTCCTTTCAATGAAAGTAATAAACGTAAAGATGTAGTCCATATATGCGAGCACATTGTCAGGTACTAGTCAGAGCAAAGATCATGATGGCGCTGTGGCGCGCAACAAACTGTCGCGTCAAGATACAAGTGGTGGTAAATTTGCCATGTAGTGATCCATGTGCACAGGAGCCCAAACAAGGTTTAGTGCAATCAATTACTAATACGAAGCCGGGATGATCTGTGCTCCACTAAAGCATTCTTCATAGTAAAATCAGTTGCACAGTTTGGATGTAGAAGGCTGAGGACTGCGTCAGTGTGAAATGTATAGCTGTGACTTTATTTTGTGGCGAGTCACATCTGCCACGTTGCAGTGTTGTTAGGCGGACATTTGTGGCCTTTTATAGGGAGAGCGCTTGCCAGGCGAAAACCACCACGTCCTAAAA
This sequence comes from Dicrocoelium dendriticum, assembly GCA_944474145.2. Lineage (NCBI taxonomy): Eukaryota > Metazoa > Platyhelminthes > Trematoda > Plagiorchiida > Dicrocoeliidae > Dicrocoelium > Dicrocoelium dendriticum. The sequence goes on along the minus strand of OX104061.1, from coordinate 1,818,193 downwards.
CCTTATAGTAGCTTCCGTTGAACTGCAGTGCTAGTCGGCTATGCATCGTATAGACCGATATTGCACTCTATTATTCGCAGTCGGTTGAAGGCCATACTTATTCCTTCGTTGGCCGAATGGCTTAGTAATGATCCGGCAGTAGTCGTTGAAGCCGGTAAATGGTGTAAGTGAGTCACAGAGTCGAATGATAATGATGCAGGTGAGTAAACACATTGTTAATAGAGGCCGGCTTGTTCTATTATATTGTCCGGCTCGCAACCCGTGTCCAGCTATCCATGCTGGACTTGTCATGGGGACGGTGAGTGCAGTTGTTTCTTGTGTCTGAATACGTCCATAACAGGAAAGAATGCTATTCTCCGCATAGTGGACTAGTAATTCCTTCAAATGTAAGTGTAATTGTCTCCATGGGCAAGTAAAAACTCCATGAAAGATCATCGGAAAAGCCGCTTATCCGCGCGCAATGCTGTCCGTGAAATGACATCAAAAAAGCTCCAGGTGACTAGAGAATCGGAATGTTTGAGGCAATGAAGATAATCACGCCATAATTGGCTGTCTTCGGTTGTGGAACAGTGGATCATCGTAAATATATTATTACAGGTGAGTAAATTGTTCTACTGTGAGTACGAGGCGAGCTAAACCCATTTGTTTAGACTCCGTGGTGGTAGCTTCTCCAGAATGGCGGAAAGAGCTCCATTTGGAACGATGTGTGGGTTCTTCATCACCCGGAGAAAAGATCAGGCGTTTAAACCACCGGGCTTCTGAGAGTGGGTCGAGCAGTTCCAGCGGATAAACTCTCTTGTTTTGGCGGCTGTAACTGGAAATCTAGGGGAAAACGGGCAACGGACAAGAGGCAGCCAAACAGCAATGTAACAATAAGCACAAACAAAGATTGGTGGCGCGAAAAGGTGCCTATGATACGTTGAAACTCATGTAATTTTGTTTAGTTTACGTGATGTGCAAGCGCGTTCTTTACATGACGTCGCTGGTGTGACTCAGACTACAACTACTAGGTAGGAAGAATGATTTGCACGCGCAGGGTCAGGCGACGGATATAACAGAGCGGCTTGACAAAGTTAAGCGACTAACAGGATTGTTGGAGAGAAACAGGTAAACCAGTGATGATGACAGCAGTCCCAATGCGAGCGGCATCTTAGGTGAAACTAAAGACAAATAGGTTGAGACCGAATGCGGGAGCAACATAGGTAAAGCAACGTTCCAAGAAGAAAAAGAAATTTAAAGAATCAGCTATGAGCGGATGAAAGCGGACGGCAGTGCGAAGAGTAACTCGTGAGGGTAATTAGGAGACGATAGTCAGGATGAAAAAGGTTTACTACTAAAGTGTGGTGAAGCAAAGGACGCTCTCGTGCGAAGTATGTATCATTCATTTCTGAAAAATCACCGGTAATACCCCGGTAGTCTGAGAGTACTCTGAGAGCCGGACACCAAACAAACGAGACTTGAATAGTCGACAAATCCGGAGGCCTCGTAGTCGTCTCAGAGAATTTCACTGATCAGATGATGACAAAGAGGGGCATGGCACTAAGCGTCGGTCGTCCGATTGAAGGTTGGAGGGTACAGGTTACTGATGGAAGTGCCTATATTAATAAAGGGTAAACAAGTCTACCCGGCTGTCAATGTAAGTAAAGCGTAGTTTTGCGTCTACAGAGATTAGATCGGTATATCTTGCTAGGCTGGAAAAGGTCAAAGGTGCCTACCAGTCAGCTGAGACTAGGTTTTTACAGGGCACTGAGAGTTGACAGTCCGACTAGAGAATAAACAATAGTAGAGAGCGCCATAAGGAGAGGAGACGGTCCGGATGGAGAGAGGTTTACTTATAAGGTGTGGAAAAGTCCATGGGGATCGCGAGGTAATGGGGACAGAGCGTTCGGTCTTTCTCATCAAATGCCGGTAACGTCAAAGCAGTCTGAGTGAATTCGGTGAGCAGGGGACCGATCAGAGGAGACTGCATTAGTCGGCACATTGCGAGTAATTCGAACAGCTAAGGTGAGAAGATAAATAAAGAGCCAGCGGAGACGGATAGGTTTGGGATGCCAGAGGCAACATGAATATAAGGTATGCAAGTCAGGCAGGCTCGCAATGTGAGAGAAGTTGTGTGTTGGTGATACAGAGCGTAAAACGACATAGTTTCCGTCGTTTTTTATTGAGTATCTTACGTCTTTATCCATCTATGTCCTTTTGATGGTGGGCTGCGCTTGCAGCGTAAGAAAAACTGTTCAATGAGCCGCATCATTATAGATCGTAAGCGTTCCCGAATACCGTCAACACCCAAAGCTCCCGGAACACTCCCGTCCATGTTACTTGCAGCCGTGCTTAAGCTGGGATAGTCAGTGCGCCAAAACTTTAGACCCAGTGTCCCATGATCGTGCACTGTGTGATGTCGTGTCCACGAAAAGGAGACTGTACGGTGTTCATACTTTCCAAGAGGTTGAAGGACCGTTACATCTGAGACATCAGATGGGGCCAGGGTGAGAAGTAAGTCTAGAATGTTTGGTGTCTGACCAGAGACCATTCGTGTTGATGTCAAGATATGCTGTGCCAAGTAACACGTTGGCCCACCTGTAAATATATGCGTACTGTGAGGCATCCCATGATGTAGGAGTATTTAGGGCTACAAAGTCAAAGAAATCCACTTGACCTCTTGCTTGGATGTATGCTTTTCTTCAACGCAGGGATCAAGCTACACTTTTGCATGTGTGCCAAAACTAGAAGATGAAGACCTAGCAAAGCTAGGCAAGGAAACTTAAGAATTAGCTGCTTGGAAAAATGATGGGAAAGATGAAGCTGTAATGGGTAAGTACAGGTAAAAAGGAGTAGGAGAGGGAATAAGAAAACCTGAAGGCTGGTTCAGTAACATCCAAACCCCTATCCACGCTATGTAATGACAGATGCACTTTGGGCTCAGGTGATTCGTAAAAGTTGCTGGTCCCAACAAGCAAATAAACCGAGAAGGTACCTGCGGCAATTTTACACAACATAAAGTGAAACGCAATATAGGCATGCCTTAGCAGTATCAGTTAAGTTCCAAAACAACCGAGTCTTCGTGCGGCACAGGAGGAAGACCAATAACTGTAATTACTGCCGTTCAACAGGATCGCAACCCAGGGTGCTTTACGGAATTGGCGATTTTAAGGGATCCAGCATCAGTAAGCTTTGGTTCCGCGTTACATCGCATATAATGGTGAGTAGCGCGTGTCTTTGCTCAAATGGGGTATGAATGGAATGCCAGGGGGATAAAACCCTTTGACTATAGGTTATCTTAACTAGGTATGTGGTGGGAAACCTAGGCGCGTTACGCGGTATAGGCGCTATCGTATCTAAGAGCACGGGTTGGGACGAAACCACGTCGACGTAGCTAATAATGTGATGACTAGCACAATTGTCCGGAGAAGCAGGGGCTGGATAACCTTACCCAGAACAAATCACTACAGCCATTGTGTGAGCTGAAATGAAGACGTGGAGCATTACATAATGAATCGGATGGGCAGACAATTACTTGTTTTCTGGCGCCTAGGCAGCTGATGCAAGTGGGAAGGTAATTTGTCTTTTGCTCTTGACATCCATCCTGCGGTTTTCATGGTACTTCTGCCACTTACACACCACCAATTTCAAAAGCTTTTCTTTATGCAGAGCATCCTTCGGTTCCTCCTTCTGGTGCCCACCAAATAGGCTTTATCCACGAAGGGAGCTCGTAGGACGGTTTGCCTGCGCCATCCACTTCGCTTTTGGGAATTCACAGTGGTCCTCACTAGAGCACAAGTGCCGAATATCGACCTCCCACTTTCAGCTAGTCAAGACCCGGAACTACATCATCTTCACCGTTGTATCCTTCCTGTAAACCCATCTCTTACATCCTAATTAAATGTGCCGTTCCTTGGTAACACAATTACCCAAATTAGACCAAATTTTGATGGTACGCAATCGTTACTTACTCCTACTGGCCAATGAGCTCATGTCTAAGTTAAGGAAAAGAATAGCACAACGTCACCATGCCCAAAGTTTAGTTCGGTTTGCATCGAATGCCCCTCGGATGCAGCATCAGTAAATACTTCTTGATCCACCGCTTCCAACTTATAGATGCCAGATGGTGCACTTACTTCGAGCAGAGGATGTAACCTTAATGCAGTCTTAATGGCATCAGCTGTCCCGTGTTCCGCCGCAGCAGTACTAAATCGTTTAGTGTAAGTGTTGGTTAGCAACAAACATCCGTAGTGAGTAGGCAAGAGGTCTATCTTTGATAACCTGCTCAACTTATTGGAGAAAGGCAAACAAGCTTTCATCCCTAAGAGACTGCTTTGTTCCATCGTGTCATTACCCCTTTCACCAAATTCTTCGCTTTCTAAGGAACTTTGGAAAGGTTGCAAACCTATCAGTAGACTCAGAGCACTCAATCCAGCCAGTATAGGAATACCTTGAAACGCACAAGGGAATAACATTATAGAGAGACGAGATAACGGACGCCTTTGACGTTACACTTTAGTTCACTTAACTTGACAGGACGCTGGCGAGGCAGACAAGGAGAATAATACTTGAACAAAACAGCGATAAATACAAGCAAAAGAATTGATGTCACACGAAGGATGGAGTTGCCAAGCTTCTGCCGCATCACACAATTTATTTTCAATGGCCAAATATACAAGCTGATAAGGGGCACGCCAACGGGATCGCTAATCTCTGGAATGATAGCAGAGGCAGTGAAGCAAGCCTACGAACAAGGGGCATTAACAATAGTATAGCCCAAAATTTGGGTACGCTAGGTTTTGCTACTTTTCTCCTTCTTAAAAGCGCAAGGCTACAAGAAAAACAGCAATCAATTACTAACATTTTCCCGAATCTAGTTTACCAGAGAAAGAGAATGAGGATCGGTGGTCATGCTTGGAATTGCTCGTGGAAAGGCATGCATCCGGGTCACTGGTAACAACGGCCTATCGGAAAGCGACTCACACTGATCTGCGCTTAAACTATGGCAGGAACCATATGAGTATTTAAGGGCGAACTTGCTGGCGGAGGCTTTTCAAACGGGCCCAGACATAATGCAGCATGTTGCAACTGAGGAAACATGAGGAAGGCAGTCTATTTAGTAAGTTTCAGTGAAATTCGTACCCTAGAGGTTTTAGTCCACAATGCAGGATCACGAAAAGCCAAACATAAGATGCGAACACTTGTGTACAAGTAAAATAACGATTATCCTAAATTATGTGCATAGGATTTCTGAAATGGCAGCGGTGCTCCTGATGCCTCACGGGCTAAATGTTGCCCATAAAGCCACGGCAACTGTTTGAAGTGGATCTTCTAAGTTAAAGAACAAATTGAGTAAGGAAAACGTCACGTGCAGTTTACGAACTCTCCGGTAAGAAGTGCGACGAGTACTAGGTAGGACGGACTGAAAGAAAACGACGCAAGACGGCACAAACTTAGTCTGGCGATCCTCTGCCTCGACGATAACTCCTTAAGGTCAGTACACCTGGATGCCCAGGATCATCAGTTTGATCTCGAGAACTTTAAAATACTTGAAATGCATGAGACTACAGAGCGCCTGAGTTCCTCTGGGCCTGACTACCTGACAGAAAACTAAGCAACAAACGCCTGGAGCTAAAGTTCTCTACGGAGCCCTGCAGGGTAATTCAGCACTGGGAACCACCTCGAAAAGGAGAAGACGTACTCAATTGACCGACTCAGGTAAAACGGTTGAAGGCTGACATTTGAAGCAGGTACCAATAAATAGTCCATGGGATCGACCGGTGGCTTGCGGTAATCCTCGAAGCAGGATTAACTAACCACACTGCAGATGTTGCCTAGTATCGTAATGGAACGCCTGTAACCGAAATGCCCGGCTCGGGGAACAAGACAATCCGCTTAGCCACACCTAGAGCTATAAGTAGTCTCAATAGATAAAAGCGAACGAACGAACGTTATCATTACCTCACAAATGCCTCCACACTGTCTTGCAGTCGGAGAGCGAAATGGTCATCAAATATTCCGACATAATATTTTGTCCTTGCTGCCATGTTGTTTCCCATGTTGTTCTGCTCGTTGTAGTTCAGTAACGGTAGCCATAAATTTTAAGCCCTTATCACTGAAAAGTTGCCCTGGGGGCGCTTCTGACTATAAAGCTCATGAGCGCCATGGTAAATCCATCGGCATTCATGGTGTGGGCGGCCTACCTATGGATAGCTAGCATTAGTAAGCAGGTAACCAAGCAGCCATGTCGCTTCTCACTTGGAGCACATTTAACGACAAGAGGGCCGAACTCTTCAACCCCAATGCTTTACTGGAATCCACCTTACCCGCACCCTGTACATCGGAAACTATGTCATTAGTTGCTGCTAAACGGTCGCCGTTGGCCGCTTACCGGTTCATCGATTTCCAGTGCCCTAGCTGGCAACTGAAGCTTCGTGGATGATTCAATGTTCACGCCGGATGCTCGCAAGTACTTTGGTAACTCTTAAGTGGTCTTTGCTAAGATAAGGAAAGTTGACTAGCATGTCGGTCATCGTATATTTAGCTGGTATAAACACTGCAGGGTTAAGCTAAAACACATAGGAATACTAGGTCAACCAGCTGCCAACAGAGCAAGCCGTTTTGTAGAACGGCGCACAAGCAGCTTAATACATTGCTTTTCAGAATCCACGTACGATGTCGCCCATTCATTTTGCGCGCACCAATCACTGCACGTTCATCTTTTACGCTTAACGCTGCACTTTCCAGATAACGTCTATTTTTGCTTATGCAAGTTCGCTCCGTTTCAGCAATCCGTGATGCTCATCAGGAGGGCTGCGGTCATCGTTTAGACTCCGGGCGTACACTAAACAAACCGAGGAACGCAACAGATTTCAGCAATTATACCAAACCAGAATGACAGTTAATTAACGCGCCTAAAGGCACTGTTGTCAACTCGAGCACATTAACAGCTGGGCACTCAAACTCGGGGTTGTAGTTTCTGCTAGGATAGTAGGGCATTCGCTTTAATGTACCTGCAAAGCTCCGGTCGATCTAGGTATTGTGTTTAGGGCCCACAAGGGGTGAACCCACTATACCATTTTACTAGCAACTGCACGCATGGTGTTAATAAGCTAGCCCAGTAAAAAATCAAAAAATGTTGTCCCTTCAAGCTCACGTGCGCATTGATTCACTCGCTCAATGAAGGGTTACCTGCATTCACTATCAGTGACAGTCTTATTTGTCATGAGACATAAGCCAATGGACACACTGTATGGAAGCACCAGGTTAGGTGTATGCGTCTAGGATAGGCAGCTGTGCTGTCGAATAGATTGGAAAGTTGCTGGTAACGGAAGACATACAAGGATGAGAGTGCCAGCGTCAGAGGTCATTAACTTTACGCCTGGATGTAGCTGGTCAAAACCGGATGAAGGTTTTAAACCTTCTCTTCCAACACCCCTTTAATAGCCCTTTTGTCCGACAGTTTCGGTTGGTTCGTGTTCTGGCCCGGCCGGAAGTCGGCGCCTTGTGCCAAATTTCTAGCCATTGTGCGAGCAGTCCATAACGTTTCAGGCGCACAATATTTGCTTGGTCTAATGTGCACAGTACCAGTAGCACATCTAAACTATGGGGTAGTATTGCCTGCTCGAAGCAATATATCAAATGACGATTACATTAATATTAGCAGGCATAATTCTCAGCAAAGGAAAGTTGTAATATTGTTTGGCATAAAACATACACTCACAGATGATGTCCTGTCATTGCAAGAGCAATATCTAGTTATCTTCTTATAGCTGTCTGCAACTGCGGCAAGGTACATACCCATGAGTTTGTCTTATACTATGGTAGAATAAAAAGCTGCAGTTAAAGCATGTTGTCGAAACGGAAGACTAATTACATTGCGAGGATTGGTGATATTAGACCATTAGACGTTATCTGGGGTTCCATTGAATAGAGGTTCAAATGGCCTACCACAAGAAGACACGACGTAATTATGTCAAGATGAAGGTAGCTTCCCAACAGTGCGAAATGATTGCAAGGCTTCCAAGGCCTGATGGTGGACGGTAACTGATCCCACAAAGAAGCACATATGATGAGACGAAAGATAGACAGCAAATTAAACTCGCATCGTAGTCTAAACAGGTTAGGGCCTTGGGTACCTAGGTCTTGTGTGCAATTGTGGACCAATGTTAAGAAACAGCGATTGCAAGGGGTATTGTCATGAAATAGGTTGTCGTAGTCGCTATTTAGCTTTTAATTTTTGCATCCAAGGCGTATGGAGCTAAAGTTGCTGGCATGGCTCTTGAGTGCCTATGATTGCAAATTTCCCAATGCTTCTTAGTAACTGACCCCTGGAGATTTTCTATCGATGATTTTTCCAAGTTCCTCATATTGCCTTAATAATCTGCGATAATCCAGGATGGGACGACTAACAATTTTAAATATTTTAACTGCAGCTGTGATTGTATGAATGTTAGGATAGCGGTTAGCGAATGCTTGTCTGGCTCGTGCCACCTGGTACGCAACCTGTTCTAAGGACATACAGGTACAAGCATATCTGATACTAAGGACACGGTATGAGCGTTGTACGCAGATGCGTTTGCTGTTACGGGTGCAGGACATTTCAGGTATCATGCGACCGTGAGATATTATACGTAACTGTGGTGTGGAAAGCAGCATCACCTACTAGTCGCACCAAATCCCAAGCGAATAAATAGATGCTTGAATGCGTGTTAGTATATCCGAAGCTCAAGATCACAGTAGTTGTGAACAAACGTTATGACATCAACAATTAAATCCAGAACTCCATGTTTGTTGCCCGAACTGCTAGCGTTGACACAGAAAGGTGAAATCTATGTACCGAGCACAAAGCCTTGTTAACCGCGCTGGTGATTTGACGCAGTGAGAAGCTTTACTCTCTTAAGGGGACTAGTTTAGCGCGACCGTTCCTGCGTGATGGTAGCGAACCCATTAATTAATTGCGAACTGTAAAAAAGCTATCTTAATCGTTACCTGTTTGTGAGGCACTCCTTCGAATGTCTTGTACAGGTACATGCATAGAATTAATATGGCAGGTTTTGAGTAATTAGAGGCTGGTATGTATTTCAGGTAATGCAGAGAGGACAGTCACCAGGCGATAATTTGCAACTACTAAATAGCAACCGTCTTTAAATCTGGGTTGGAAATAACACCCATCCACGTGGTAAGACATGCTATTCATCAAGGCAATTTGTAAAATCTGTGATGGTGCTTCAGCCAGCTTGGAGGCCGCAGCCCTTAGTGTCTCCAGCCGGATATTGTAGTCTCCCGGAGAGCTATGATCGCGCAGTGAAATTATCTATCTTAGAGCAATTAATGGGTTGCAAAATATATGTTTAAACCCTAAAATTTGGTAATGTGCATGACGTTAAGGGACAGGTAGAGGCTGTGAGTTTAAAACATGTGGCCTATTGCAACCACAAGTATTAAGCTAGTGCTTCGGCACTTCGTACTCTAAAGCCTATCGGGAAGAGTGGAGGATGAGTTGCTGCACTGCAGGAGGCTTGTTTAATTGCCCATGCAGCAGGTTGTTGTTTGACATTAATTGGTTAGCTAGGCGCTGTTGATAAGTAACAATGTGCTTACGGACAAATGCAGTGCAATGGCTGCGATGCGTCGGGAAATTGCCCCAGGGCCTTGCGTTGATTTACGTTGTGGGCATGCTATTCTCTCTCCTTTATCACCAAGCACATAAGCGTCCCACAACTCTGGATTGAAAGCAATTTTGCAGGATAAGGTGGCTTGGTCACTGCAGCGTTGTTGAGGACGTCGCTGAGTCACAACAAACTCTGTCCAAAACTTGTCAAGAGGCGTTGTTCGAGAATTTTTAACCGGTTGCTTGGAAGAGTCAGTTTACGCTATGGTAGTGTGAGTGTATAAGATACGACATAGTGTGCTCCTCCGGCCACTGCATAACGAACATAGTTGAACGTTATCACTACCTGGTCAATGAGACCTCATAGACTAGCGTCACTAACTTTTCAACCACGAGTTCGTCATTCGTTATCACAAGGTCCAAATCTAATATTTCAGTTGCTTTCCTGAATCCAGTGGGCGTGGCTGCGTGGTTGTACAAAGGAACATTAGCAACAATTTCATGCAAGTCTACGTTGAGCTTTTCCTTGGTTGCTGCCGATACCATCAGGTCGTGTAGATTGACGTCTCCGGAGATGTGAATGCGGCTTTACCTAGTGCACGTTGCTCTGTTCAAAAGACGTATCAAACAGAAATCGATTTCTGGAGTAGACATTGTAGGGCGGTATTCGACAGCTATGAGAAATGCGTCATTGTGTCTTCGTCGGAGACAGCAACAGTGAGCTACTAGGCCATCTATTATAGCACATTGTAAGTCACTGCGGCGGTAGAGTAGGACCCCACCTCATCTGCTGGGTCGGTCCGGATGAGCGACCCTGCTATCTTGACCGCAGCATTTGCCACCACTTAGTGCATCCAGGATTTGGGGTAGTAAAACTAATCACCCAAGCATGCGCACCAGGAAGTAGCCGAACTTCGGTAGGTTTACTATTGAGCCCCCGACGGTTAGTGCACCTAAATGAAAATTTAGTAGCTTTATGCAAGGTTTTGGAGGTTGTGCAATTCATACGTGAAGTTCCGTTGACCAGTATGTGGTTGGCGACTAAACGTTATTTCGTGGTTTATGTAATTAACATTTTACTGCTTTATTCAGCCTCTGCGTAGTTAGCTGCGTGTCTAACCTGCTATATAGGACGTATTGTGCCTGGCCCACTACGTGTACAACATTGTTTATGGGCTTAATAGACACACTACTTGTGCATTCTTCTTTTATAGATCTAATCGTGTTTAAGGGGCATATTGCTGACTCTCTTCAGCCCGAAGCTCAGATGGTAGCCCCTAACGGAACATGTACTAGCATTTTAGCAGCCGCACTACCAAATGTGTTAGCTGCAGGACCACCTTCAACAATCTCGGGCCACTTCCATATTAGTTTAATGGGGTACACAACCGTGACACCAATTTTGCTAGCACATCATCCGTGCAGATGTTTTCACCAACATACCACCACTGTTCTTTAGCATGGCTTAGTATTTCATACTCAGCACGTGCTTCGGTTTCAGGATCTCCGTGAATAAATATGGTTCTGATCAAATATTTTCCGGTAGTCATCTTTGTTGCGATTAACGATAACGCTTGCATCATGCGATGTCTTGAAATATACGAATAGTACAGTGTGTTTAATTCTGAGTCCACTTAACGACAGTAGTATTGTTTCTACTTCAGTGAGGGTGTTTAGGATGAAGCACAAACATCTTGGCTCTCCATATTGATTAGAGGTATTGTGCTCTTAAGATTCACTACTTGTGCAGGTTTCAGTACAACCGGTTGGGTTACCGATAATGTCTCACTGGTGGAGTTCATCCAGCTGTCTGCCACTTATTGATGTTCAGGTTGCTTCTGAGATATTACAGCGCAGTACGCGCCGTGCATTTATTTTTTGCATGTATCGACGTGTCAAGGTTAGTATTTGAAACACTGAGTGATGTACTGTCGGAAACTTTTGGTGTTTGCACCAAGAAAACTCCGCAGAGCTCCACAGTTTCCGATAAATTTGAGGGTGACGTTAATTTTAAATGATGGCTATGCTTGGATACAGCCTTAATCGAAATTCCCCTCTTAATCGCTCGCAACTTTCATACACACTCCGCCTAGCGGTTTAAAGTAATCTTACGTGTAGTTACTTTGATCAAACTGGGACCCGTAATCCTCAAACGTGAGCCCAGCATGGTATTTAGAACTGCATTTCATCTGCTGGCCTCGGTGTCGTGGGGCTTACGACGTTAATAGGCTTTCCATTCATGCTAGAAGCAGCAATTGCTGGTAAGGCTTGGAGTTCACTGTCAAATATGCTTACTCCAAACTTGGTGCTGTTGCTAAGCACCAATTCTGCGAACTTGGCTAGTAGCTTGTCGTACTCCTGAGACAATAGGAGCACGATGCTTGGAGTAGGCTAGATGTTCCCTCCACGCAGAACAATATAGCATATGAGTGGTTTAGTAACTTGGCTTGACTAGATATAACTCTGAATTACCTCGCGTGAAAAATCTGGTAACTGTTACGGCACAAAATTTTCCTATAACTAGTATTGTACTTAATGTGCAAGTCTTTAGACTGTGACATACTAGGCATGACGATGTGCAAATATTTGAAACCATTAGACAATTCACCATCCGGGGTCAAATGTTGTTTTGTTACTGAATTTAACGTCAAGTTCAATGGGATTAGGTTGTTGTTATGCCTTGCAGATTTTCTGCTCCGTCCTGCTGGCCCAACATGTCAGCTTGAACGTAGGACAGGTTACAGTAGGTAGTGATTGATTATAATTGAGGTAACTTA